>OX637795.1:4012500-4192595 GCA_951802425.1 Clavaria fumosa | reverse complement strand
AAGGCTGCGAAGAGGCCTGTTGCATCATCACCCAACTGGAGCAACGATGAGGGCAAGCCACTGTGCAACTACAAGCAGGGCTCAGACTAAGCATCCAAGCCTTTAAGAAAAATTGCCTACCCCACAGGACGAGACAGCAGCACTTGGGGCACCCCCCACCAGGGCATGCCACTTGTGACATGCTGTCCAACTGGGGGCAGATCATGCAGACCACTAGGCAGGACCCATCAGCACTAGGCAAAGGCCCCAGGAGGGGATCGCACCCAGTGACATGGTGGCAACCCTGCCCAAGGGGACACGCCCCTCTAAATTCTTATATGATCCTGCTCATCATCCCACGCTGTCCACGCATCGTCTCTGGTTAGGGGCCTCTCCGGTGGGGGAGGGTGTAAGGCCCCAGGCCTTTTATCTTTTTCTATTACATAATCTACCTACCATATTTAGTTCCATAAGCATAGCCGCTTGGCTATGCTTACATCAGTGGCCCTCTGAAGGGCTGCTCGCCTATATATATGCTGTTGCAACTATACAGAGAGGGTAGATCCCTCTACTTAGAACTACTAACTCAATATACAGTTGAGTCTGGTTCTTCTGAGGGATAGAAAGATTACAGTTAGTTAGAATATGATACTGTATTACTACCATTATAACTTGGATATTAGTACCCAAAGTACATTTTTGTTACGGGAAGCGGGGCCGAAGGCTCGGAGGTGCTTTCCATCAGGTGATCAGGTCCCAGGATTATGTCAGTCCCGAGTGCTGGAATGAGAGGATCGAACGCTGTCTGGTCAATTGGGTCGAATTGGGAAATTACTCTGTCACTGGGTCTTCCGGGGCCTAGGAAAGAGCGAAGTAGGGTGGTTCTGGCTCTGTACTCGGAGTCAGAGGCTTCGATAACTCGCTGCCTGAGATTGGCTATTCCTCGCGCGAGTGTGTGCTCGAGGGCTTGGCGGTCGGGGTGATCGCGTCCAAGGATATCGACGCAAATAGAATGACTGAACTCAGTCAGGTGGTGTGTGAGTTGTGTGATCTGCGTTCGTCGCTGAGCCAGCATCGGGTAGATCCGTCTGGAGGTTGGCGTAGTTGCTACTTCGGGCCAGGAGGAGAGGGGGTATCTCTTGTTGGCAGTAGGGAAAGCCAGTGTGATTTCACCAAAGTACGATAAGGTGATAAGGGACAAGTGAACAACGCTAAGGGGCTTCCCATGTCACTGCACCCCTTATATACCTCAGGGGTGCTGCGGGTTCCTGCGGCGAAGTCCATCGTCCGCAGCCCAAGGATGCTATCCATCTACTGCGGCGTACTCTTCCGCAAGCCTGCTCAGTCCGCAGCTGCCTGTTACTGCTCTTTGACGCAGCTGCCCTTGTGGGGCCGCGCAGCCCGCAGCTTGCCGAATGCTGCCCTACACTCTTATCTTGGACGTCATCGCCTTTCGCTCATCGGCCCATGTGCTGCTCCACAGTCTTCCACATGGCATGGCTTATCTCCACATGCTCCTTCACCCATCATGTGTTCCTGTGTGACGGTCCTTTCCCACCGCCTCGCTTATCTTCCGGCTCTTATCCGTCCCTTGTAGTATATAAGGAGGGCCTGTACCGCTTCTCTTCCCCCATCCTCTGTTATGTGCTGGGGCCCTCACAAGCTTAACTTCCTCCCCTCCTCCAATGTCTTCCAACAAGTCGCCCCCCTTGTACTCTCTTGTGCGGCCTTCCACTGGGCCGTTCAGAGGGGAGCCGACGACCTCCTCATTCTTACCGTTGCTCGACGATGCTACGCTTGCAGCCATCCTGGCCATTTTGCGTCGGGATGTCCTCGAGTCGTCCGCCTGGGCAACCTTATCTGTGACCTACTCGAGGACCCCCACAGTACCATCTTTTCTTCCATTTCTCATTCGCTTTGCTGATTACTTTCTTGCAGGATGGGATTGCACTCCCCCTACTCGGTGGACTTCTCCCACCTCCTACTCCGGGTGGAACTCCACTCCCCCGCCCTCATCCCCTCTGTCAGCCCCTGCGATGGCTACGGTGGCTCTACCAGACGTCGAGGGCGAGTGTGTCCAGGCTGGGGAGTCTCCTTCTCAATTGGTGGACGAGGATAGGCTCTGGGTCTAGTGGCCCGAACGTCGAAGTTTCCTTTTGACGTAATACATAGTTTCTGGTTTCGGATTGGTTTTTGTATTACTTAGGTGCTTCGATCCCATAAACCAATCCCCAATGGCCATCAACAGCGAGGAGCATCTCCTCGCTCTTGATTGCCATTGGTACTTTGGTTTTCCTGTCTCTAGTGTTGCGGTTGTCCTAGTCGTGTTGCCTTTGTTGTAGTTTGCCTTGGTTACATAATCGACTTTGTCATTCTTCCCATGACAATTTTTAACATGGGCTGGATAAGGAGGTTAGTTAGAATTAGTGAATGGCACAGGTAACCCACAGGTAAATTTGACTGTACCCCTACCCGCACCTGACAGTACCCTTACCCATGGGTATGGGTCCACTAAACTGCTGGGTATGGGTATGGGTTTGTACTTCTAACTATGCTATGCACAAATACAATGGTGTCCCACCCATCTGCCATCTCCTCCTCATCTCTTTCAACTTCAACCAGTACTGTGACACCCATAACATCATTGTCCTAACTTACTCCACATGCCAATGCAAATCAATGCCCAAGTTGACTGAGCTGACAGCCAAATCTGGACATGTGACAATAGGATCCATGCTGACTGGCTACCCATGTACCCCTATGAAGGGTACGGGTTTTGGAAGGGTCCAGAATCCATTACCCATACCTGCACCTACCTGTACCTGTGAAGAAAACCTGTGCGGGTACCAATACCCACGCAATTCACTAGTTAGAATATGATATTGTATCACTACCTAAAGTTCTTTTTTATCATGTGCTCAGTAGGAGGTTAACCCAAATTAGCAATATGTGGCTATCCAGAATGGTTTGCCATTCCAACTATAATTTTTTTAAACTTTTAAAAACATGCTCATCCATTATAGATTTATCTATTTTGTTAAATGTAGAGATCAGGTCAAGATGAACATCACATACAAACTGAGCTGAGTGTCAGTGATCAATGAACAGTGCCAAAACAATACATGTTTCTTATACAATGCCTGGGTGGAGGGATGCCAGCATGTGAGCAGTCAACAAGGGCTCTCAAAATTAATGTTGGGTCTGACCTGGAGGCAAGTGATCTCAACCTACCATATTGTATTCCCTTCAAAGTCCTCATTATCTCTGGTCAGAGGCAGCCATCAAAGAGGAACAACTACAATTAGGTTCTCAACTGCCAGCACCATGATCCCCTGTTGTTTGCCCCAATGTTTTCTCTGGTAGAATCTGTCATGTGTTCATCAGAATTGTAGTATGCTGTGGTAGACAATGCAACACAATTATAATAATATGCAAAACCATTGTACAGATTGTGATTGTGTTCTAAATACTGAAAGTCAATTCAGGCTCAGGTAATGGTTGCAATAACTATGTATTTCTTTGGCTGATTTATAGGCTTAGAGGTGTGCTACAGGCTTTAAATATATTGTATATTCAAAGTCAAATTGTCTGTTTGTACAGGTTTGACTTAAATTCAAACAACCTCCAAACACATGCATGCACTTGTGCATAGGTGTGTGTATAGTGTGTACAAGTGTGCATAAGAAATGCATGTGAACTTTTGCATTTTTGTCCATTGTCCAGAATGGTACCTCATAGTTTGCCGTGACATCTACAGTGACTCACAGTACCTTATTGTGTAAGGGTGTACTGATTATAATAAGTCTTGATCCTTGAGTAACATTTTTTTGGGCTGGGCAGTTATTATATGGATTATGAGTGTTGGAGTTATTTGCAATATATCTGCTGTGTGACTACCTGGAAGCAGAGTTGAGTGTTGAAGAGGAAGGTTTGGGAATGATGAGGCTAATGGTTGGGATGAGCTAGGATTTCACAATCTACCCCAGATGGCACCGAGAGACAAATAATTATTATAAGGTTAAGGATACTGATGGGAACATGCCTTGACCAAAGACACAATTATGTAGTATCTGCAACCCTTTTGTCCTCATTCTTTGGGAGGACGACACCATAGGACAGTTCATGGGTGAAATGGAATGTGGAAAATTAAGGAGGAAGGATATGTTGCCAATGGGTTGCCAATGGGTGAATAGGTACAGTCCCAGAATTATAATAATCCTAGTTTGTTTATCCATCAGGAAAAACCTCCCATGCTAATTTTTGTAATTAGAGCTAATTAAGTTACCCTCCAATCTAATTACTGCTAATTAGGGCTAATTAGGGTTAATTAGGGCTAATTAGATTGGAGGGTAACCTAGTTACCTCTAATTAAGGAAATTATTGAAATTAGCTTGGGAGGTTTTTCCTGATGTCCATCAATCCCTCCTACCTCACAGGCTGCTTCTTCACAGACACCAACGACCTATTTGAGACATCAAACAATGCCTCCGGCTCCAAGAATAGTACGAATCAAATCACGACCACCACGCTCCAGGCTGCATTGAGTGCCGGAAGTCGCGCTCAGGGAGTACTTGAGGTGATTCTTTCCTGCTCCGCTCCGCGATGGCTTACTGAAGGACTCGGCAAATGTGGACATTACCGCTTACTCCGTCTTCTCTATCAAACGTACTCTCAATCCTCCTACCCCGTCTCTGCCGCAAGATCCGCCGCGAATTCCGCAGGAGCTGGATGTTGACAAGTCTCTCCTGGCACCATTAGGGCAGTCTTCCCCTCGACCCCATTTCCTGGTAAGCCCCGAAACCTCAAGCCGCATTATCATCAATGTGCTTTTCCCTAGGTCTTCCTGCGTTCAGGCCAGCTTGCAATCTATGAGGTCCACCCCGTAAGCCGTCCAGAATTTCACCCAGAAAATACAAGAGCGTCCTTGCTGGCGAGATTCGTCAAAATGTTCTCGAAATGTTTCGAGATACAACGAGGGGAAGAGGTCGAGAGGTCTGTTTTGGCGGAACAGAGGAGGATATTTCGGTGTGACTTCGCCTGCACCTATTCAGGTTACGTCTTCACTGGAGATCGGCCGAGTTGGATCATTGTGGCGGACAAATGCGGGGTGACGCCTTGTCCTTCCGGACCCAATGTTGTCCATTCATTCACGACGTGTTCTCTGTGGGAGTCAAGGGGTGACTTTCTCCTGTACTCTGACAAGGTCATTTTTCTAGGAGTGACTCTTCCATGCTTCAATCGTGCCTCACACTTTTTCCGGCAGGGCCCGTGCTTACTGGAGTGCATGCCAGATTTGCAGCTGGGCAATGAGCTTCCCTACCGCTATATACCCACACAAAGAGCGTACTCGCATCTTTTGTTCGAGCCGAGTACAGCCTTGATTGTTGCTGCTTCCTCTCTCAAGACAACGTTTATTGCGTTTGACGATGATGGCAACAAGCTATGGGAACCTGATGGTATGCTCTACCGAGCTTTGCGCTGGACTCTGATAATCATGTAATTTGCCCAGCCTTCAAACCTTACGGAACCTCTCTGTGATTGCTCGACTCTGGAGCTGATAGTACCGAACCTTTGGATCACCGTGGATGAGAAAGTCTGTTCCCGTTTTCGTCTCCTGCGCGCGTCCTTAATCATATCGCACGCAGGTATGAGTTTGCTGATAAATTCGTCACAGCACTGGCCTGTGTCACGCTCGAGACTTTCAGTACCGAATCTGGAGGCAAGGATTTTATTGCGGTCAGGACGACTATCAATCTTGGAGAAGACTTAGCTGCGAAAGGATGCGTACGTCGTAGGCTCTCAAGTTTTGGAGGGTCCATCATTCCTTTCTGTTCAGACGTATATCTTTGAGATAGTGGAAGTTGTCCGGGTCCCTCAATGGAATGCAAGCGGTGGTACAAGCTGAAACTCTGCTTCCGTGACGATCCGAAAGGCCCCGTCGCGGCGGTCGGTGGCTTCAGTGGCTTTCTTGTCTCTTCCATGGGCCAGAAGGTAAATTAATTCAACTTGAATGTTGAAAACAGCTTACCCGCTGTTGTCCGTGTTCTTGATTCAGATGAGCGTCTCGTGGGAGTGGCGTTCCTTGACATTGGAGTTTATGTCACATCGCTTCAAACCCTCAAGAACCTCCTTTTGAAAGGCGACGCTGTGAAGAGTGTCTGGTTTGTGGCCTTCCAGGTTCAACGTTATATCTCCCTCAAAGCTATGTCGCTGAAAAATGGTGCAGGAGGATCCTTACAAGTTGGTCGTGCTTGCCAAAGACGTACGACGCGTCTGCATGACGTGTGCCGACTTCTTCTTCGCTTAAGGTCAGATGGCGATATTGAGCGGTGAGGAGGCGTCATGCGTATGTACGAAATACGACCCAAGCGGTGAGAATACACAGATTAGCGACAGAGCCTTATTAGTTTCCTGCCATTCAGTGTCGCTCGGTAACCAGTCAAGTGTCCAAACGGCAATCCCCTGTGGCAATCCCGGTGTGGCAATCCCCTGTGTGGCAATCCTGGTGTGGCAATCCCCTGTGGCAATCTCCTGTGGCAATCCCCTGTGGCAATCCTGGTGTGGCAATCCTGGTGTGGCAATCCCCTGTGGCAATCCCCTGTGGCAATCCTGGTGTGGCAATCCTGGTGTGGCAATCCCCTGTGGCAATCCCCTGTGGCAATCCTGGTGTGGCAATCCCCTGTGGCAATCCCCTGTGGCAATCCCAGTGTGGCAATCCCTGTCGAAGATCTGATAGAGATCCTCAGTCGTAGTACGAAGACTAAGTATTATTGGTTAGCTACCTGATAGAGATCTATGTAATGGGTGAGTAGGTGATAACGAGCGAATATACTGTGCACATACCCTCAGTCGTAGTACGAAGACTGAGGGTACGCGGTACGCGTCGTACGAGAAAATACCAAACTTATTACGTAAGATTATACTCTACGATAGCGCAATGTTGAACTCCAACAATCCCCTGTGGCAATCCTGGTGTGGCAATCCCCTGTGGCAATCCCTTGTGTGTAGTGATGTACAGGGCCCGGCTCAAAGCCCTGAAGCCCGGGATGCTGAGCCCTTGAAGCCTGAGCCGAGCTGGGCCTTACTGACAGCTTTGTCAGGCTCAGGGCTTGGCTTATATCATCAGAAGCCCTGAGCTGAGCCCTGAAGCTGCGGCTTTATGTGACATCTTGTGACATGTGCTAAACCTGCCCCAGCAGGTCCCTACTTGACTTAATCTCAGAGACTAGTCTAATTCCCAGTGAATACACCTTCTCATCTGCAGGGATCACCATTACTAAGTGCCACAATTGACTCACACCTAATATTATTGAGGCATTACAGTTTTTAAAGTGTCTCTACCATCAGGAACTTGTCTTATTTATTTTCACCACAAAGCCCGGGCCTGAGCCTGAGCCCAGCCCAGGCCTGGCCTGAGCCTTCAATCAGGGCCCAGCTCACCAATTATCCAAGCCCGAGCCTGGTCAAGCCGAGCCCAAGCCCGGGCTTTTGAGCCGAGCCAGGCCCTGTACATCACTACTCATGTGGCAAGGGTCAATGGTGGCAAGTGTGGTGGTTGCGGGCGTTTCCTCTGATCGTGGATGAGAATCCCGAGCGAAGTCTCTAATGTTGATGAAGGAAGTCTCGGGGAAGGGTGGATTTCCTCCAAGTCCGATGGCGTCAGTTCCGTTAATCCGATTTACGGCAGTCCGCCGCCATTGGATTCCGCTGCGGTGATGTTTCAAAACAGTTTTTCTTTCGCTGTAATACATACTCAGGCTAGTAAGAGCCTGTAGTGTCCGTAGCCCCTGCAATACAGTAGACCACGCGTGCGCTCCCCGACACGCCCTAAATGTCCGCACAGATTCCAGCACTTGACACACCCACACATGCTCATGGTCACCTTCTGGATCTGCTAGTCGGTGTCCGTCGTGCTTGTTGACACAAGCATCTGGCCATCCATATCCTCTTGCTGATATAGTCTCAAACCTGCATAATAGTAGTCTTGCGGGGCACGCAAGTCCGTGGCACCTGAGACAGTACGATGCCATGAGCATAGATAGCACTTCCACTGAACCTATCGTAGTACGGGCAGAACACCGATGAGCTGAAGGGGAGAGAGAAAGATAAAGAGAACGAGAACAAAGGTGTAAGAACGGCTGAGTGACATGTCAGCAAATAAATTCTGACCTGACAGACTGATAGTGCACCTCAACGGATTGGATGCCATTGCAACAGGGCTAGGCAACCCAGATCGCTGATATACGGAGCAGTTGCGGTATCGATTCCTTTGGCATGGACATTCACTGATAGGTCCGCTGTCGGCGGCATTCAGGGGCATACAATCACGAGTTGAGCAGCTTTATGGACTGCGCGAACAGAATCTTGCCAGCGTGGTGCAGCGAGAGCCTAGTTTTCATCCAAGGCATTGCTGACAACCATGGCCGGGAAATTTTCCGCAGTGATGCACCTCCCCCATTTTGCAGGTCGAAGAGGGGGATTATCCGTTGCTGAAAAATAGAAGTGATGATGTTCAGAACACAGGAAAAGGAGCAGGAGTACAGCACCGTGCAGCGCCAGCGCAGCAGCCGTCATCGCCGAAAATGGGCGATGTTGAGTGTCTTCAAGCACGAATGGACGGTTAGACACGGCCTTCCGGGACCCGTACTTCACCGGAGCATCAAACAAGCGGATCGCAGGTTCGCGAGGGTCATACGACCCTTGACTATCCTCTCCTTGAGTTATGACGATTCGTCAACGCGTCAACCCACACACCACAGCCGCAGTGAGCCTAGATGGCTTGATCGGAAATAGTGGCTACAAGTTGTGTTTGAAGGGACGTGCGGCAGGAGAGAAACGCACACTCTCCATATGGTAGTTGAGGTTTCAAGGAACCTTGAAACGATACAACTCCTTTCTCTTACGAGTTCACCATTTCGCGGCATTCCGCTGCGTCAAAATCAGCGGATGAACGTAGAAGGGCAGCAGCAATTTACTTACCGAGTAACCGCACCGAATTAGCATATAAAGAGAAGAGACAGCCCAACCTAGAGAAAGACAGCCCAACCGCAAAGAGGCAGACACACACCCGCAACAATGTGGCATGGCACCTCGGATGGCAAACAAAAAATACCGAAATCGGATCAGTATGCTCTATATGATAAACACGGTAATATTATAGACGGCACTGGTGAGCGCAGAGTGCCAACGGTCTTACCTAATACAAATTGATACCAGGACCAGGCGAAGAAATAGCAAATGTTCAAGTTGGTGATGCCCAATGGGCAATTTGGGAGAACCAAGAGGCGGTGAGGGCGGCGCAGTCGGTGGCGGCGTGGGAGGCAGCGCAGGTGGAGGCGGCGCAGGTGGAGGCGGCGGCGGAGGCGGCAGGAACAGAAACGACAACGACGCCGCCGCCTGCCTCATAGACACCTTTCACTCATCCGGTCCCTGTGGCTACCTGAAGCCAATAGATGCGAATTTCTTATGTCTTTGAAATATGTACAACAAATATGTGCATCAGGAAAAACCTCTTTTCCTAAACATCAGCAAAACGTCAAATCACTTAGGGTGACTTATTAGTCTTATTATTAAAGAGATCCTCGCCTTTCGTATGGTCCTGTTTGGCTTATGTTGCGTTCTTTGGCCTTCTTTGTCTTAGTCCGACCCTGTTTGCACTTACTTACATGGGTCTGCAGTCAGTTTCTCCATCGTGTTGATGGTGATGGCATTGAGCTCACATGCCGTTTTCTCACATGGTCAGTTGTATACCACATTATCTCGCATACGTAACAGTTCAGACGCTAGAGTATGCCTACCACCTGATGAGACAAGCATAACTAATGTCATACACTTTCCATGAACTTTTAGTATAAACTATAATGTATACTTACATACTACCTCAAAATCCTGTTTCAAATGGCCGGAGCAAAGTGAAGGCGAACCTTGTTACACTTATTCTCAAAATAAGCTGATTAAGTCACCTAAGTCACACTACTCACCTTAATCTCGTCTTAGTATGCATTTTATTATTGCTGTTTTCAGCGCACTTGGCGGACTGCACATAACGCACAAATTTACGCTAATTTAAAAGATGAATCTGAGGTAAGGCTTATATGGACAATCTTATAGTATATCATTAGGGCTACACAGCCACATTTTTGCATTGCAAAATATGTTATATTGGGGGAGATATAGGTGAATCTTCATTTTTGGTTACACAAACATATGTGATAAGTAACTCAGGAACAAGGCATCTGATAGACATGGTTATGAGAGAAAAAATGGTGTAAATTAGGAGGGCTAGGCAGCCCCATATGTATAAAAAAGGATTAGTGACAAATAAGTACAAATATATGCATAACAAAATGGTGCAGATTTTGTTATGCCTATATTTGTACTTATTTGTCACTAATCCTTTCTTATACATATGGGGCTGCCTAGCCCTCCTAATGTACACCATTTTTGCTCTCATAACCATGTCTATCAGATGCCTTGTTCCTGAGTTACTTATCACATATGTTTGTGTAACCAAAAATGAAGATTCACCTATATCTCCCCCAATATAACATATTTTGCAATGCAAAAATGTGGCTGTGTAGCCCTAATGATATACTATAAGATTGTCCATATAAGCCTTACCTCAGATTCATCTTTTAAATTAGTGTAAATTTGTGTGTTATGTGCAGTCTGCCAAGTGCACTGAAAACAGCAATAAGTAGTCCTAAGTAGTTTTAAGTTGTACCTCTGCTGCTAACACCACTGTTGCTGCTGCCGCCACCGCCACCGCCATCGCCGCTGCCTGCCGCTGCTGCCCACCGCCACCGCTGCTACCTGCCGCCACCGCTGCCCGTCGCAGCCGCCCGCCGCTGCCACCCATCGCTGCTGCCCGCTGCTGCTGCCCGTTGCAGCCGCCCGCCACTGCTGCCCGCCACTGCTGGTCGCTGTTGGGTGTTGCTGCCACCCGCCGCAATATGCTGCCGCTGCTTGCTGCTCAGTGCTGCTGCCACTGCCGCTTGCTGTTGGATGCTGCTGCCGCCGCCCTCGCTGCAAGTGCTGCCATCGTTGCCGCCATTGCTGCCTGCTGGTCGTTGCCGCCATGCCTGCTAGCCACCACTGCCGTGGTTGTTGTCTGTCGTTGTTGCAGCTGACGGGTAGAACAAGGGGGCGCATCGGACTTCAAAGAAATTTCAACATGGGATCACATGATCCCATGTTGAACTTTTTTGAAGTCCGACACTTGCTCGTTGCCACACTGAGTCCAAAACACCCTCTCCTCCCCATCCTCTCTCGCTGCCCAACCCTCCACCGTTTGGTCGCACTCACTCCCCACCAAACCTGAGGAACTGTTTGAGGGCAGTGGCAGCACCCAGCAGCGAGCAGCGGCAGCGACTAGCAGCAAGTGGCGGCGGCGATTGCGACCAGCAGCAGTGGTGGCGGCAACCAAAACGGTGGCAGCGGTGACCAGCAGCGGTGCCAACAGCGGTGGCGGGCGGCGGCAGCGGCAGCGGTGGCGGCAGCACCGACAGCAGCGGCGGCAGCAGCGGTGATGGCGGCACTGACAGCAGCAGCGGCGGTGGCACCGACAGCAATAGCGGCAGCAGCACCAACAGCAGTGGCGGCAGCAGCACCAACAGCAGTGGCGGCAGCAGCACCAACAGCAGCGACAGGGGCAGCGGCGGGGGTGGCACCGACAGCAGCGGCGGGGGCAGCACCGACAGCAGTGGCGGGGGCGGCACCGACAGCAGTGGCGGGGGCGGCACCGACAGCAGCGGTGGGGGTGGCACTGACAGCAGTGGTGGGGGTGGCACTGACAGCAGCGGTGGGGGCGGCACCAACAGCAGCGGCAGGGGCGGCACCGACAGCAGCAGCGGGGGCGGCACTGACAGCAGCGGCGGGGGCAGCACTGACAGCAGCGGCAGGGGTGGCGCTGACAGCAGCAGTGGCGGGGGTGGCGCTGACAGCAGCAGTGGCGGGGGCAGCACTGACAGCAGCAGTGGCGGCGGCACCAACAGCAGTGGTGGCGGCAGCGCCAACAGCAGCAGCGGCGGCGGCACCGACAGCAATGGCGGCGGCAGCACCAACAGCGGGGGCGGCGGTGGCACCAACAGCACCAACAGCAGCGGCAGCACCGACAGCAATGGTGGCGGCGGCGGCGGCGGCACTGACAGCAGCAGTGGCGGCGGTGGCAGCACCACCAGCAGGGGCAGCAGCGGCAGCGGCGGCACTGACAGCAGCAGTGGCGGCAGCGGCACCGACAGCAATGGCGGCGGCAGCAGCGGCAGCGCCAACAGCAGCAGTGGCAGCAGCACTGACAGCAGCAGCGGCACCAACAGCAGTGGTGGCGGCGGCACAGCAGCGGCGGTGGCGGCACCACCAACAGCGGGGGCGGCGGCGGCACTGACAGCAGCAGCGGCGGTGGCAGCACCGACAGCAGCGGTGGCAGCGGCACTGACAGCAGCAGCGGTGGCGGTGGCGGAACCGATAGCAATGGCGGCAGTGGCAGCACCGACAGGTTGTGGCGGCAGTAGCAGCAGCAGTGGCAGGGTAGTCAAAATTAAGGTAATTAAGACAGATTTAAGGCAAGTTTAAGTAAAATTCATAACTCAAATAGTCTTAATCTAAGTTGTGTCATCTTAATCTCAAATGTCTGAAAATGTCTTAATCTGCAGTTTAAGACAGTTTAAGAGGAGTTTCAGTTGGATTCAGTAATTTGACGTTTTGCTGATGAATTATAATAATAAGCACAGATTATTTAAGATGTGCAAAATTATTTCTAATTCTTGTAATTAGAAAGAATGGAAAGTAATTATATGAGATGTGAGGTAATTAGTTGTAGTTTATCACATTTATCACTTGATTAAATCTAATTATTAAGATATTGCCTTACATTAGCTCACATTATCTTAAACAAACACAATTATGTGAAGGTAATCTTCCATTAGCTATTGTAGTCCTAATTATACTAATTTATATCATTGAAACATAATTATGTCCTTATTATCTCTTTTATCTCATATGTGACTGGAGTTCCTATGCACCACTGACAGCCACATGAATCCCAGTCACATAAACAAACTAGGCTAATACTACAGTAGACTGTAGCAGTGCTATGTAGTTCTATATAGACTCATAGAAGGCATAGATGACTTCCTGCCTGCCACTACCACCACCACCACTCCTCTCTTCCCCCACACACTAACTGCTGCAAACTAATGGCCTAAGTCCCCACTGTCAGTCTGTGACTACAGTTGGGGGCCTGGGCCATTGCTGCCACATCATGCTGCTGAAAAAGGGTAAGACAACACAACAAAGAATGATGGTGTGATTAAATGAGGGGGTATGTGGCAGTACAATACAAATGTGCAAGGTAGCAAATTAGGTAATCTATATAAAATACATACAGATCAAGCTTGAATTCCAACACATCTCCCCAGGCAAAGATCTGTACATCTCCTGAAGCTTACTAGGACTCACAGATTTCATCCAAGATTGCAACATTAGTGAGGAAGCAGGGACAGCAGTTGTGGAGGTGGTGGTAATTGTAAAATTGGTTTGTTTCAGTGCACAGCTTCATTCAATTTAGTTTTGATTCAAGTACACAGTCAATGATGTGACCTTGACAGATGACTTTTGGTTCAATTCAGTAGATGAACCCTCAGCAGATGGCTTTTGGTTTGATTTGATTGGTGTACCCTTGGTGGGTAGAGTCTCAGTGCCCTCAACAACATCTCAGAAATTTTTCTTCAATTTCAAACATTTCTCCCATAATAAAACAAGTGGATTCAGCCCCACAAAGGCAGTAACTGTCACAGTCCTATCCAGTCACCTAATCACCTCCAAAACACCTCCGAAACACCTCCGAAGCACCTCCGAAGCATCTCCGGCATCTCCGACACAGTTCTGCCCGAACTCCACTCCGCTCCATCCCCACTCCGGCTCCAACTCCAAAGCTCCGGTCCAGACTTTCATCGGACTTCGATATCGGTCCTTCGGACCATATGGACTTTGTTTCTAGTATGTTCCCTGGTACTAGTCCATGGTTAGCAACCATTGGGATGATGCCCACTGCCCATGGGAACTTATTCTTTGTCTTACATGTATCACCTATGCCTTCCCACTCCTCAGGTGAAATTACTATGTACATTTGATATATTCATGTTTCACAGTCTGCCCTATGCCCTACCCTAGTAGCATATAAACCCCCATGTATCTCCATGATCCTCAGTTCGAATATTAACGTTATTTCTGGTCCTTGTCACTTGGTCTGTGTGTTAAGGGACTTCGTCCTCACTGTTCTCGACAGTCCCAATGAGTTCCGCAAAACTCCGGCGGACTCCGACGGACTCCAGGCAATTTCCCTTCGGACTTCATCCTTCCTTGTCCTGGAAAGCAAAGTACCAGCAAGGTTAAATTGGGACACGTATACACATGGTGGCACAACCCATAAGTTGAGGCCATAGTCCCAACACCTTTGACCTCCTTCTAGTTTCTCCTTTGTGTAGAGGAGAAGTCCTTGCGCAACTCCGATCCAGACTCCGACCGGACTCCGCTCCGCTCCAGCTTCGCCTTTGCCACCCTCCTTTTTTGGTCTCCTCTACACTACCCCTCCTACTCCTGCTTTGAAGCAAAGAATCAGATCTTAACAGTATATTCGAACTAACAACCTTGTGTATACAACTGGTCCTTTGCTTGCCCTTTGTGCTGCTGCTTGCCTTGCTCCTTGCTGCAAAAGCCAAAGGTCCGATCCGAACCTCCGATCCGAAACTCCGCTCCGAAGCTCCGGTCTGTTCGAGCGCACTTTGTGTGCATTTGCTCTGGACCTGGATTTGCCACAAGCCGTCTGTCCATGGCGATACAACTAGGACATTTTCCTAACCTCTGATCCATAACTCCGATCTGCACCTCCGATCCACACCTCCGATCTGCACCTCCGATCCGAAACTCCGGTCCGTTCGAGCACACTTTGTGTACATTTGCTCCGGACCTGGACTTGCCACAAGCCGTCTGTCCACGGCGATACAACTAGGACATTTTCCAAAGCCCAGCCAACAATTCCCAGTGCACCTCTGATCCATAACTCCGATCCAAACCTCCGATCCGCACCTCCGATCCGAAACTCCGCTCCGAAACTCTGGTCCGTTCAAGCGCACTTTGTGTGCATTTGCTCCGGACCTGGACTTGCCACAAGCCGTCTGTCCATGGTGATACAACTAGGACATTTTCCAAAGCCCAGCCAACAATTCCCAGTGCACCTCTGATCCATAACTCTGATCCACACCTCTGATCCACACCTCCGATCCGCACCTCCGATCCGAAACTCCGCTCTGAAACTCCGGTCCATTCGAGCGCACTTTGTGTGCATTTGCTCCGGACCTGGATTTGCCACAAGCCGTCTGTCCACGGCGATACAACTAGGACATTTTCCAAACTCCAGCCAATAATTCATAGTGCTCCTTAGCTCTTCTCCTTCATGTTGAGAGATTTGAGGCAGGAAAACACCGAATGCTGGACTTCTGAACTCTGGCCCCCTGTTCCTGGGTTCTCCCTGGCTCGCCTCCTTCATATCCCACGTTGCGAGGCTTCGAGACAGGAAACTCTGAACTCCGGATATCCAGACTCCGTCTCTGGCCACTCTGAGATGGGGAATGTTGGATATCCAGTCTCTGGTTCTTACCCCCAAAACTCCGAACCTCCGAACTCCGGAACTGTGATATTGCTCCTTTTTGAGCTGTCCTTGTGCTCATTTCCTTTGTGGATTACCACATTGTGAAACTCCGAGACGGGAAATGCCAAATGCCGAGCACCAAAGTTCCAAACTGCAGACCTCTGAACTCCGGACTGTCAAACTCCGGACCTCCGAAATCCGGAACTCCGAACTCCGGACACTCTGTCTTGCTTCGTGGCCCACTGTCTTGTCTCGACATGGCCCTCTGAACTCTGATCTTGTCCCCTTGTGTGACTTGGTCCTTTGGACACCTGGCTGTACCATATACAATCCGCTGATTGTCCAGTGTACAAACCTAACAATTCCAGGACTCCTGCACTTGCGGAAATCTGACTCCGAAACTCCGATCCGACTCCGGCCCGATCTGGGCACGGACTCTGATGGGCGCTTGGCCAGCACATACTCCGGACCTACTCTGGAACTCCGACTCCGGGACTCCGATTCTATCCTTGCTGCAGCGAGTCCGAATCTGGACCCGATTCTGGATGCTGCCTACTGTGGTTGCATCACCAGTTCTCAGGATTGCTATCTTGTGAACACATCTGTCCAGCGAGGTTGCTCACACAATCCTTGCTACTCCGAACTACTCTGAACTCCTCTGACATGGTCTTGGACCTCCACGCCACATCTCCGCACAGCTCCGGACCATCTCCGCACTCACATTCTCGGACTCCGCATCTCCGAAACTCCGAGATTCCTCCGATGCTCCAAAAACTCCGAAATTCCAAAATTATGTTCCTTTGCTACATTGTTATGCTTCCTATGTCCTTATGCTTCCTATTACTTCAATCCCCATGAATTCTGAATCTCCAAAACTCTGTTTTTTCAATTTTTGATACTTTGATTCCCTCACTTTTCTTGACTTTACAAAACTCCGAAATCTTGTTCCATACATTGTTGCCTTTGTACAACTCCAACACTCCTTGTTTCTTCCTTTTGTTTGACTCTTCTGTCCACTCTAGCCCACTTCTTGACAAATTCCTTAGTAAAACATGGAAATTTTTTCTTAAGATAAAAAATTTTGTAGGAGGGGGGTGAGTGAACTTACAATAGGTCCTCAGAGCCTCCCAGCATCTCCGACCTTTTGTGGTCCCCCCCTCCACACTCTGCTACCTCCGCACCTCCGCTCTGCACCTCCGCACCTCCACTCCGCACCTCCATACCTCTGCACCTCTGCTCCACTGCTCCGACTCCACTACCTCCGCTCCTCCACTCTGCACCTCCGCACCTCCGCTCCGCACCTCCGCTCCGCACCTCCATACCTCTGCACCTCCGCTCCACTGCTCCGACTCCACTACCTCCGCTCCTCCACTCTGCACCTCTGCACCTCCGCTCCGCTACTCCGCTCCGCTACTCCGCTGCTCTGACTCCAACTCTGCTACCTCTGTACCTCTCCTCCGAGACTCTGACCCCATTTCCACACCTCTGCACCTCTGCTCCAAACCTCCAAAACTTCGATTCCCTTACCTCTGCTCCAACTCCGATTCCACACCTCTGCACCTCCGCTCCAACTCCGATTCCACACCTCTGCACTCCACTCCAAAACTCCAAAATTCAATTCTGCACCTCCACTCATCTCTGATTCCTCCCTCCACACTTCTGCTCCTCTGTACCTCCACTCTGAATCTCCGAAAGTCCAACTCCCTCACCTCCACACCTCTGCTCCAAAACTCTGAACCCCCAAAACTCTGATGCTCTCAGCTCCACACCTCCGCTTCACATCTCTGACACCCTCTGCACCATCTCCGACCTGCTCCAGACCTCCGACTCCAACTCCAACTCGAGTTCCACCCTCTCCAACCTCACCTCCAGCTCCAACTCTCTCCAACCCACACAGTGAAATACAGTCACTTAAGGGTCTCGAGGGCTCGACCCTAAGAGGGGGATACTGTCATGGTCCTATCCAGTCACCTAATCACCTCCAAAACACCTCCAAAACACCTCCAAAGCACCTCCGAAGCATCTCCGGCATCTCCGACACAGTTCTGCCCGAACTCCACTCCGCTCCATCCCCACTCCGGCTCCAACTCCGAAGCTCCGGTCCAGACTTTTGTCGGACTTCGATATCGGTCCTTCGGACCATATGGACTTTGTTTCTAGTATGTTCCCTGGTACTAGTCCATGGTTAGCAACCATTGGGACGATGCCCACTGCCCATGGGAACTTATTCTTTGTCTTACATGTATCACCTATGCCTTCCCACTCCTCAGGTGAAATTACTATGTACATTTGATATATTCATGTTTCACAGTCTGCCCTATGCCCTACCCTAGTAGCATATAAACCCCCATGTATCTCCATGATCCTCAGTTCGAATATTAACGTTATTTCTGGTCCTTGTCACTTGGTCTGTGCATTAAGGGACTTCGTCCTCACTGTTCTCAACAGTCCCAATGAGTTCCGCAAAACTCCGGCGGACTCCGACGGACTCCAGGCGATTTCCCTTCGGACTTCATCCTTCCTTGTCCTGGAAAGCAAAGTACCAGCAAGGTTAAATTGGGACACGTATACACATGGTGGCACAACCCATAAGTTGAGGCCATAGTCCCAACACCTTTGACCTCCTTCTAGTTTCTCCTTTGTGTAGAGGAGAAGTCCTTGCGCAACTCCGATCCGGACTCCGACCGGACTCCGCTCCGCTCCGGCTTCGCCTTTGCCACCCTCCTTTTTTGGTCTCCTCTACACTACCCCTCCTACTCCTGCTTTGAAGCAAAGAATCAGATCTTAACAGTAACAGACAATGAGTGGTGGGTTTTGGCCCCACAAGGCAAGTGGCAATGATGACAATAGTGAGATTCAGCCCTCACAAGGTGAATGATGATGGTGAGAATGGTGAGAATTAGCCCTTGTGATGATATGGCCCTTTTAAGGCGCTCCCAGATGGCCAAATTGATACAGGCAGACTTTGGCCTCTGTAGGCAGTGCAGTTTTTGGCTATGTCCAACCATAGGGTCATGTGTTTGAAGGAAAAAGGATAAGATGACATAATAAGGAATAACAGTGCAATTAAAGGAGGGGGTATGCAATGGTATGATACAAACATGCAAGGTAGCAAAATTAGGTAATCTATATATATGTAAAATACATACAGATCAAGTTTGAATTCCAACACACTGCACACCATCTGTGACTGCAGTGGGGGGCTGGTGATCATTATCATCCAGCATTCATCATCCATCATCATCAACAGTTGTTGTCATCTGTCATCTCCCACTCTTGTTGTCGTGTCATTATTGCCTGTCATCATTGTCTGTCACCTATGAAGGTCCAAACCGGACAAAATTGTTCAGGGCTCCTTTTTTTGGCCATAATTTTTATGCACACAAGTGTGCACTTATGCAAACTTGTGCAAACTTGTGCAAACTTATGCAAGATTGCGCACACTTGTGCACACTTATGCACACTTATGCACACTTATGCACACTAATGCACACTTATGCACACTTATGCAAAGTTGTGCAAAGTTGTGCAAAGTTGTGCAACATTTTTGTGCAAAGTTGTGCAAAGTCATGCAGAGCCATGCAAAGTTGTGCAAAGTTATGCAGAGTTGTGCAAAGTTGTGCAACAAAGTTATGCAGAGTTATGCAAAGTTATACAGAGTTATGCAAAGTTATGCAAAGTTATGCAATATTTTTGTGCAGAGTTGTGCAGAGTTATGCAAAGTTATGCAAAGTTATGCAATGGTTTTGTGTGGAGTTGTGCAAAGTTATGCAAAGTTATGCAATATTGTTGTACAAGTTGTGCAGAGTTGTGCAAAGTTATGCACAGTTATGCACAGTTATGCAATATTGTTGTACAAGTTGTGCAGAGTTGTGCAAAGTTATGCACAGTTATGCACAGTTATGCAATATTGTTGTACAAGTTGTGCAGAGTTGTGCACAGTTATGCACAGTTATGCAATATTGTTGTACAAGTTGTGCAGAGTTGTGCAAAGTTATGCACAGTTATGCAATATTTTTGTACAAGTTGTGCAAAGTTATGCAAAGTTATGCAAAGTTATGCAAAGTTATGCACACTGTGCAGACTTTGCAGAACCTTGTACCTATTTCGTTTCCATGGACCTGGGCTCAGCATATATACTCATATTAGACACATGTATTCCTTAGGTTTTGATATTCTCCACTTGCACCTTTCTACTAAGATAGGCCTTGTTCATACACGACTACTTGCACGTGATCAATTTTGTCATGCTCCTGTCATTTTGGCAGGTGGAAATTATTAGACTTGTATCTCCTCCTGCAAAACCATATTTTTAGCCAATCCAGCTCCTGAGAAGTCTGCTGCTACAGATTAAGAAAGGTTCCCAGGAGCCAGTTTTTTGATTTGAGATTGCAATGGGACAGAGATGAGGTTGTAGTAAAGTGTTGAAGGAAATTTGCTGACCAATTTATTTTCTGTTTAATTCTCCCCAATGCCAAAACAGCCCCGCTCAGTCAGAACAAGTATTGGAAACCTTAGAGAATATATTACACCAAAGAAAAGATTGACAAAGCTGCAAGATGAGGACAAAGAGAATGTAAGTTTGATACTTGCACTTGTGTTCGGGACTCATGTGAGTGAGCACGTGATCTGTCACAAGTGTCACAAGTAGTTGTGTATGAATGAGGCCTATCTTATGAAGAAAGACTGAAAGTTCTGCTTATCACATGATTCTCACAACCCTCTTGTAAGACTTACTATCCCTCAAAAGAACTGGACTCAACTGTATATTGAGTATGGTAGTTCTATGTAGAGGGATCTACCCTCTGTGTACAGTCATGACATGGTATATATAGGTGAGTGGCCCTCCAGAGGCTGCTGATGTAAGCATAGCCCAAGCGGCTATGCTAGTAGACTAATATGGTATATAGATTATGTAATATAAGAAAGAAAAGGCCTATAGCCTTACACCCTCCCCCACCAGAGAGGCCCCCAACCAGAGGCTACACATGGGCAGCACGGGATGACAAGCAGGATTGTGTAATAATTTAAAAGGGGTGCATCCCCTTGGGCAGGGTTACTGCCATGTCACCAGGCACAATCCCCTCCTGGCGCCTTCACCTAGTGCTGATGGGTCCTACCCAGTGGTCTGTGCAACCTGCCCCCAGTTGGACAGCATGTCACAAGTGGCACGCCCCAGTGGGGGGTGCCCCAAGTGCTGCTGTCTCGTCCTGTGGGGTAGGCATATTTTTTAAAGGGCTTGGACACTTAGTCCGAGCCCTGCTCATAGTTGCACAGTGGCTCACCCTCGTCGTCACTCCAGTTGGGTGACAACACAACAGGCCTCTTTGCAGCCTTAGCGGCTGATGACTTAGCCACTTTCTTTTTTTGTTTTTGAGAGGGCCCTGCACCCTCTGTCTGGGATATTGTTAAACCCCCAATAGGTAGCCCTAGGGGGTTTCTAATGGTGGATGTGCTTCCACCATCTTCCAGGGCACATCGCCCCTCCATTCATCTCCTGTCTTCTCGCTCAATTGAAGATGGCACAGATGCACCCCATGCCCTATGCACTCTAGCAGTGCATATGTCTGGGGAGGTATGGGAGGCTTCTCCCCACTGGATGGTGAATACGCATAGGGTGAGGTGGTGGGAGGCGATATGAGTATGGCATGATGGTTGCAAGTGTTGTGAGAAGACAAGGGAGGCCCAGGAGGCATTTGGAAGTGGGCAGCAGGTTTCGGAAGAGTACAGGGGGGTTCATGAGGTGGTAGGGAGGCATTGGGAGGTCTACAAGTGCTGGTAGAGTTGTTGTAGATCAAGGAAAAATGAATGGGTCCTGACACTTCTGTGCCTATGTTCTATAGGGGGCCATGGCTACCCTAATATAACTCCAAAGTGACTGCATAAACAGAAGTCAGCATACCTGAAAACACACCATGGGAGGACTTATTGAAGATAGGATCAAACTACTACCATTCAAAAAATTAATAATTTGAAGCCAGAAGATCAACTGTTATATGACTCACAAAGCTTCAGATCACCCAGATCAGATCTACAATATCAGCACAAACAAGCCAAAGTTGTTAGAAAGACCCTATTTTGTACTTAAATGAATAAATTTAACTCACTAGGAGCTGTAGACTAATGTGTAAAGCTGTGGAGCACTTGCTCCAGTGAGTGGATGAGAGGAGGGAGCAAGAGTGAGCCTCATTGCACCAGCAGGACAGTGTGAGGCAGATGTGACATCAGGCACATTGTGTGACACAGTCACACTTTCTGCTGAACCTTGTGATGAGGTTGCAGGCCTCCACAAGCACTTTGAGGCTTAGGTTTAGTGAGAGACAATGAAGCTAAATTTATTTTGAACAGATTGTCCAAGGCTGATTCTTTTTAAAAGGCCTAATTCATGAGATAATAGTCTTATCTCATGAATTAGGCCTTTTAAAAAAGGTTGGCCTTGGACAATCTGTTCAAAATAAATTTAGCTTCATTTTCTCTCAATAAACCTAAGCCTTAAAATGTTTGTGGAGGCCTGCAACCTCATCACAACCTTTGTGTCATTGTTGTAGTGGGGGTCACAACATTGACAAACAACCTGAGTTTGGCAGGGATTGCCAGTCCCCATAATATGTGTCTTCACAGCACAAAAATATTGCACATGTCTGCACAACCCTGCACAAGTCTGCATAACTCTGCATAACTCTGCACAACTCTGCACAACTCTGCACAAAAATATTGCATAACTTTACACAACTCTGCATAACTTTGCACAACTTTGCATAACTTTGCATAACTTTGCACAAAAATATTGCATAATTTTGCATGGCTCTGCACAACTTTGCACCACTCTGCACAAAAATATTGCATAACTTCACATAACTCTGCATAACTTTGCACAACTCTCCACAATTTTGCACAACTCTGCACAAAATATTGCATAACTTTGAACAACTCTGCATAAGTTTGCACAACTTTGCATAACTTTGCACAAAATATTGCATAACTTTGCACAACTTTGCACAACTCTGCATAACTCTGCACAACTTTGCACAAAAATATTGCACAAGTTTGCATGGCTCTGCATGATGTTGCACAACTTTGCACAACTTTGCACAACTTTGCGTAAGTGTGCATAAGTGTGCATAAGTGTGCATAAGTGTACATAAGTGTGCATAAGTGTGCATAAGTGTGCATGAGTGTGCATAAGTGTGCACAAGTGTGCACAATCTTGCATAAGTTTGCACAAGTTTGCACAAGTTTGCATAAGTGCACACTTGTGTGCATAAAAATTATGGCCAAAAAAAGGAGCCCTAAACAATTTTGTCCGGTTTGGACCTTCATAGTCACCATTGTCTGTCTTTGTCATCCATTGTCATCATCTGTTGTCATTGTCCATTATCCACTGCCCACTGTCATCATCATCATTGTCTGCTATCGTCATTGTTATCATCATCCATTGTTGTCATTGTCATTGCCAACTGCTGTCACATTGTCTGTCATCATCATCATCATCATCATCTGCTGTCATTGTTGTTGCCTGCTGCCATCATTGTCATCCATTGTCATCATCATCATCCACTGCCAATACCATCATGTTCCAGAGCTTAATAAAACTGAGGACACTGGGGTCTTTGAACACATTTGGGAAGCAACCTCAGTATCCTATACTGCTTCCCCAGCATCAGCTCAAGATGCCTAAGCATCCCACTATCAGAGCACTGAAAATTGAAAGAATTATGGGGCAAACTACTTTCAGGAAGCATTACCCTTGCCTCACTCACCCTGGCAACCCTCAGGATACTGCCATACCCAGCCCTCACACCCAATACTCACCCTCACTCACCCTCACTCACCCTCACCCATCCTCACCCCTGACTTTCACCCAAAAACATTATTAAAAGAGAGGGACTGTGAGAACTGAATGCTGACAAATAAATTTGTGTAATCTTCACTCAAAAAGGAAAAAATGACTCATAGCTCAACAACCACTCATCAGAATCACTTGAAATTTGATAGCAATGTACACCTCTATAAGGGGACCCTACATGAATATCCTCACTATTTTATCTATTTCACTGTTGCCAGGGGAGCCATTTCACCTTTGCCCAATTTTACAGTCTGCATCATGCCCAAGCATGACAGCGGTGAAGGATCTCAACAACCACTTCATAGATCTTCCTGAAATTTTGATATGATATAGACACCTATTCGTATGGCTTGTATTAATATCTTCATGATTATTACAGATTTATTGAGAGTGCAGGAGCAAATCTGTGTTGTGGGTATTTCAAACTCAGTTACAATGCAGTCACCATCACGTGTTGTGTTGAACTTGACGTCATGTCGCACTCCTCTGCTCCCTCCTCTCTTGCCCCCTCCTCTCACCCTAATCCTTGGCAGCTTCCGCAATGCTCATCTCAACATCAATCTTGAGCCCTTTTTTATCAGCTCAGAGGGGCTGTCTGGAACAGGCTTATGCCGAATTTGACATATGCTTTTTTTTTCTCGCATCGTCGTCACCACCTCTGCCTCTCTACCTTGCTGCCTCGCTGCTTGCTGCCCTCCCCTTGCCACCGCCTCCCTTGTGCCTCCACTGCCTTGCCCTCTTGCCTCACTGTGCTGCTTTGTTGTTGCCTCATCACTGCCCACTGCCCCGCACACAGCAATTTTGCCACCTCCTCTGGCCTGCCACCCTGCCACCCTGCTGCCTACCCCGCTGCCCCGTCGCCTCACTGGCCCGCTGCTCCGCCGCCCCACTGGCCCCGCCCTGCCGCCCCCGCTCCGCCCCGTTGCCACGCTGCCCCTGCGCCACCCCGTTGCCCTGCCGCCCCCGCGCCGCCTCGTTGTCCTGCCGCCCCCGCGCCGCCCCGTTGCCCTGCCCGTTGCCCTGCCTCACCGCCCTGCTGTCGTGCTGCCGTGCTTCCTCGTTGCCCTGCCCCACCGCCATTCCACCCTGCCCCACTGCCCTGCCACCCTGTTGCTCTGCTGCCCCACTCCCCACTCCCCACCATCCTCCCTCTGCCTCTGCCTCTGCCTCTGCCTCTGCCTCTGCCTCTGCCTCTGCCCATCTTGTTGGACTCTTAGCTCTCTTCTTACATGACTGTAATTACTGTTGTGATGCCTGTAGGCCCTTACTGTTATTACTGCTGCAATCTTATGATTCTTGATCAATTTCATATGGTGCTTGATATTTCTAATCACTGATAATTATGACTAATTTGGGATAATTTGGTGACAATTGGTGATAATCAGGGATAATTTAGTGATAATTGGTGATAAATCAGGGATAATTTAGTGATAATTGGTGATAATCAAGGATAATTTAGTGATAATCTAGTGATAATTGGTGATAACTGGGGATAATTAGTGATAATTCACATTATTATATGGACATTATCAAGGGACTGATCTGATTGTTAATAATTATGAGTCACAATAATTACCTCTAATTAGTACTTATTATCATTGATATTGCTAATTATGGAAGTAGGTTTTCCCTGATGAATCCACCTGAACTCCCCCAGCTCTCCAGACCGATGAGGATAGACGAGAAGAACTCCAGAAGCCCACGCATCGTAGCAACGAATCCATTCAGCCTCAGATCGAACAGCTTTCTTCGAGGGAACACTCTCGGCCTTGACAAGTGAGTAACCACCTCCAACATCATGTGGTGCATCCGAGAAATCATATCCTCTATCAAAACACCCATTGATCTTATCAAAAGGCACCATTTTGTCCTGTATGATGTCCCGCCAGATTGTTTTCAGGAGAGGCTCTTCGAGCTGCTGCGTCTGCAGTACCTCGACAACTTCATCTCGGACTCTGTCAGAGTCGAAGAATTTTCGCAGATGGTACGTTTCTTTAATACTCGAGTCGAGATCCACCGAGAGAAGTTTCTCAAGATGCGGGGCATTTGCGAGGATATTTGCTGATAGACCAAGCTCAAAAGGACCCCTCCCTCCAGAAGAAGTGAAATCACTGAGGAGAGTCACCGAATCTTTGCAGATTGAGATCCTTCCCAAGACGGGCCTATATCTTGCCTGCAGAACTGCCCATGCAGCAGCTTCAGTAGCGACTCCGACATCACCACTCGAATCAACATTAGGGATTTCAGGATCATGAGTTTCTGGGACCTGGCCGCTGACGGGATTCGAGATGGGTCCTGAAGGACCCAATGCCCTCCTAGCGGTATTCCCTCCTGCGCTTGGGCCAGTCCCAGGCTCAACACCAGTTTCTTGGGCCGTAGCTGAATCAGGTCCAGCACCTGCTTGGACCGTATTTCGCTTGACCATTCCACCTCTCCCTCTACCTGGCTGAGACTCCGAAGTCCCTTGATCAATTCTAGATTGAGCTTGGGAGAGGTAATCTTCTGCTTCTTCAGCCGTTGCACCACTCGAACGGATTTTCTCAATGAATTCCTCAAAGCGCAGTCCTCCTGTAGTATACTCATCAGCTGCCACTTGAAGAAGTGCAGCTCGAGCATGGATGTCTTCCACATTCTGGGTCATGGACCAAATTGAAAGTAAGATGTCAAGATATGTCGAAGAAGATAGTAGTCGCTAAGAGGACGTCAGAGAGGGTGTTGGGACGAGTATAAAGGCTGAGAAGAGGTGATAGCAACTGTATATAAGTAAAAAAAGTGTTCTTAGAGAGGGGGCAGACGTACTACATCAGCAAACTGGGGTCAGTTCTACAGTAGACTGCAGCAGTGCTGTGTAGATCTACATAGACCTGTAGAATCCTGTAGAACCCATAGACAACTTCCTGGTCTACATAGAACTACATAGATAGTGGCCTCTCTAGGTAGAACCATGTAGATGCATGCATTTCTGTGTAGAGCTATGTAGATGCTACTTCCTGCCTGCCGCCACCACCCCTCCCCTCCGTTGCCACCAGCCAACAGTCCCTGTAGCCCCATTGTAATGTATCCAGTAAATTCCACCCAGATGTGTTATGATGTTTCCTCCCACTTTACACACTGAGAGCACATTATAATGCCACTGCCTGTCACCTATAAATGCCTCTTGCTTGAGATGGCATTATAATGCCCATGTCATTATAGGCCCTGAGGCCATTATAATGCCCATGTCATTAAAGGCCCTGAGGCCATTATAATGCCATGTCATTGAAGGCCCTGAGGCCATTACAATGCACACCCTCTGGCACAATGACATTACAATAAGCTCAAACAAAGACAAACATTCATCATAAGCTCAAACACATTGTGCCAGAGGGTGTGCATTGTAATGGCCTCAGGGCCTTTAATGACATGGGCATTATAACAGCCTCAGGGCCTTTAATGTCATGGGCATTATAATGGCCTCAGGGTCTTCAATGACATGGGCATTATAATGCCATCTCAAGCTAGCTTATTGTAATGTCATTGTGCCAGAGGGTGTGCATTATAATGGCCTCAGGGCCTTTAATGACATGGGCATTATAATGGCCTCAGGGCCTATAATGACATGGGCATTATAATGCCATCTCAAGCAAGAGGCATTTATAGGTGACAGGCAGTGGCATTATAATGTGCTCTCAGTGTGTAAAGTGGGAGGAAACATCATAACACATCTGGGTGGAATTTACTGGATACATTACAATGGGGCTACATGGATGCCTCATCGAGGGGAACGAACTAGTGGATGAAGCCACCAAAGACGCAGCACGCAGCACGCAGAAACTCAAGCCCTGCAAGAGAACTCCCAAGAGCACTCCACCTATCCCAAGATGCAAAGCAGCTATAAAACAGGCAGCAAACAAGGACGCAAGACAACAAGACGCATGACTCACGAAGCGACCCACTAGACAGGACACGAACCACACACCCCCACCAAACACCACGCCAAACCACCCTCGCCCGCCCGCCTCACCTCACCCCAACCCTCACCAGCACAGTACGTAGCGTTCGAATGGCACCCAGTAGCTTTTTCCTTCACACTGAGGGTTTCTTAATGCACCCGGCTCTGCCCCCTTTTTATTTACACATGTACCACTCAGAGAGGCAACATCATGACATACTACATGACCCAGCCATTCATAACACAGTAACCTAGACAGATACATTTGTAGACTACTCTAACATAGGACAAAGCCCAATAGGAGTATAAATGAGGAAAAAAAAAAAGGGCAAATGTATGTTTTAGCTCCACTGACTGTCATTTATGATCTAACTGCTATTTAGGTCCGAAATGCTCGCAGTCAGAAGACTTCGACACGAGCATGGAGCCAAGTGAAGCAGATGTCAAGAGTCCAGCAGGCAGTCCAAGATTATAGACAGGCTGAGTCTGCTTTATGCAGACTGGGTGTTGCAGAGCCAATGTTCAATGACATCACCAAGGAAGACTTGAAGATGCCAGGTGATATCATAGAAGAAAATAGGTTTGGACAATGATCAGACAAACTAGCATGGTTTTGGAGATTGGATGTCAATGTGGAAGGACAAGAGCAGAGTGAGCAAATGAAGGAATGTAAGTGACAAATTATTAATATGCATGAAACATCTAGCAACTTTGATTAGTCTATAGAGTCAACTGGTTGAGAGCAAGTGCACGATTTCAGAGATGGGATGAAGAGGTCAACTTGCTAAAACATGAGATGAAATGGACAGTAGCCTTCTTTCAGGCAAAGGATTACCCTCCACCAGACGCATTACCCATGCACAATCTGGATATTTTCACCAGACTCCACTGGTCCAAGTGAACTGGTGGATATTCACCATCCAGTGTCCCATTTCTATTGGGGGATTTTGACTGAATGGGTTGAATTTACCATCATTTACCTGGGTAAATTTGGCCTGCCCAGACACCCCAGGGGAAATTTACCCAGTAAATTTCATCTCAGACCTAATTTATGGAACACTACCTTCCAGGTTCAACATTGGAGATTGAACTGCAAAAACATTGGTGGGGCCTTACTCCTCAGTTCGCTGCGAAGATAGCAGGTGCTTTGCTCAAAGATGTCTCACTCTCCACACTCCCAGTGGTTGTGGTGTGTCTTTGCTGACATTTCGAAGAGCACACCTAATTTAAGATTCACAGTGTATGGGAAATGGAGTGGCGCAGATCAGTCTTGCTTTACATATGATCAGTCTTGCTGCTGTGATTATTGTGTTTTTCTTGTAGCCAATTTGACTGATTTGTACTGCTAATTTGGCAGTTATACATACACGAACAAACAAGGTATAAACTCAAGTAGCACAAGCATCTAGAATGTAAGGCAGGTTCAACAAGTGGAGTGATAATCAAAGTGATCAGCAACTACATCATGGGCATCATACTGCTAGACGTCATTCTTGTCACCATCCTTGTTGTCACTCAGTGACACCTCTGGAATGCCCAAAGCATGCAAGGCACTGCGGACTGCACCAACCCGACGACTAGCATCTTGAAGCCTCATGTTTGCAACAGTTGCCTGCATTTGTAGCACTTCCACTGCTTTCCAGATTGCCTTCAACTGAGATGCTGCATTGATTGCATCTGTCAGAGCAGCTTTGTGGCTTGCATGAGCTATTGGAAAACTAGGGATAGTCCATTAGCCCAGTCAAATTTAAGACTGTTGCATTGCAGTAGTACCTAGGGATAGTCCGTTCTATCTTAGGGCATCAGAAAAGTACTAGTACAGTGTGAAAAAGGAAATTACTCACAGCCCAGTCAAATGTAAGACTGTTATGGTTCTGGTACTGCCTATAAATAGAATTGAGTCATCAGGAGTCAGACTGACTCAAACTCTTTCCCAATCTATTCATAGTCTAACCTACAGGACTAGTAGGTTACCCAGTTCCACACCTTCCTGCCAAATGTACTATAGCTAGTCCATTCAGCAAGGTATTGCTTTGGGCTGATATTATTATTTCAGTAACCTAAGCATTGATAACCTATGGCCTTAGCTACTGACCCCTATGAGTCCACCCCAACCTAGTGGTAGCCCACAGGTCAGTACCATAGCTCAATAGCTGACCAGTCCACAGATATCACACACTTATGAACACAGTAGTACTCATGTACAGTACAGTACCTTGTACAACATACTAAAATATTCATATCTTGTTCAATACTTACCATGCCAAGGGGAGCCGGCACAGGGTGGCAGTCCCAAGGATAGGTACCTCCAGATATTAAAATCATTAAATATGTCCTTAGCTCCTTACTGGGCTAGACTTAGACTTAGTCCCTTTTAGGGATGATTCAGACAATATGTGGGTACTTAATGGTGCCTGGAACATGAAGTTCCGGCAGCTATTTATACTCAATTTCATCTATCTACTACATTTGGAAGTATACAGCATAGCTCCTTAAATAGTATACCAAAACTACCATTTAAGTATTCTAAAATAAGGAGAATTCAGTGGGTTTACATATCAGGCTAGATCACAATTTTATCTCATTTCCCTATTGAGATATTTCATTTCGAAGGTCCAGATTATTCTAAAAATAATCATAATGACTCATCATGAGTCATTTCTTTGTTTGTAATCGTCGGGGATTGTAGGGGAGGCCCCACAGCCGTCCCCACTCGCTTCTGCGATGCCCCACAGTGTTCCCTGTCTCGATCACATCATCCCTTCATCTATATTCCCTTTGTTTCCTCTTATCTCCCCCAGACTAATCTTAATTAAGTATTAGCCCTATTTAGTATATGTTTCAACCCTATTCCATGCCAAATATATACTAGTACCACTCTAGTACAATGGGAGATGAGGGAAGGGCTGAGGGACTGCGCACAAAGGTCACAAGCATGCAGCCTGCTCACAAGGAGTACTCCTTATTTGGCAATGCGGCAGTGTCGGCCATCAGCGCCGATCGCTGCCCCTGCCTTTGTGAGAATCCAGCCGACCTGTTGGTTCTTGATTGCCAGATCAAGGTCCGATCATGATCGGGCTGCCCCACAACACCAGAGTGTTGCTAGACCGATGCTGGCGACTTTGTGACCCTGTAGCGAAGCCGAAAACGCTCCGCTCCTCTCGTAAACTCGCGGGTATGACCCTCTAACACGTCTCCACATTTCTGTCTATTCAGATCTCCAAATTAGGAAGTATTCCTAGTGTAATTTCGATAATACTTAGATATAGGCTTCCATAACACTAGAACTAGATTTAATAGTTATGTAATGGTTCCCCTGGCTTGCATTATGGATCTAAGTGTAATAGGCAAGTGGGAATCCAATGGTATAAGCCGCTTCTTTGAGTGGTCCTTTGTTCTTGCTATAGAGCCTTTTCTTTCCCTCTAAGTACTATCCTTCTATTCTTATTCACCCAACTAGGTTAAAATCTGATTGGTTTCCATGAGTATTGTTACATAGAACAGATGTAGAGTAGAGGGCCATGTTTATAGACCAATGAGACACATTTCTTGAAAACCTAAGGTGGAAGGAACAGCTACATATGGCATAGAGTACTATTGGTACATTCTCCTAACAAAGACTGAGCTGTGGCAGAGTTCTGGTTGTTCCCAAATAGAGTGCATCATTACATAATCTGTCTGGGTGATTACCAACACTCCCTCTCAAACGGGCAGAAGTGCAAGTTCCCTAATGAAGACCTCAAATGCAGGGCATGGAAGTGGCTTCGTCAGGCCGTTGGCCACATTCTCTCCTGTCAGCACATATTCCACACTATTGTTCCACTCTCGACTGCTTCACAAATGAAATGGTGCTGGATTTCGATATGTTTGGTGCATGCATGGAACTTGTTATTCTTTGTTATGGTGATCATTGACATGTTGTCAAGCCACAGCCTGGTTGCCCCTGGTTCGCTGACTCCCACCTTGGTGAGAAAACTCCTCAGCCAGAAAATCTCCCTTGCAGCTGTCGCAGCCATGATGTACTCCACTTCCATACTCGATTGCGCAACCAAGGTCTGCCTTTTGGACGACCAACTGACTGTGCCATGCCCAATTTGAATGACAAAACCCGATATCAAGTGCCGATCCGGTTGCGACGCCCAATCTGCATCAGAGAACACTTCCGGCATTGTCCCAGTGCCTCCCAAGGTAAGCCACAGGTCTTTGGTGGTGCTTAGGTATTTGATTAACCGCTTCAAAGCTTCCCAGTGAGTGCACGCAGGGTTCATTGTGAATTGCAATAACATCAGGAAACCTCAAAATGTCTTGACCCAGCTTGATCTGTCTTGACCTTAGTGGTCAAGACAGATCAAGAACTTTTTTGGTCAAGAACTCCGTCTTGAAAACGCAAAACAAACCTACTTATACAAGTTAAAGTTCTTGATTCAAGAACAATCAAGTGTACAAAGTAATCAAGTGTACAAGATGTGATAAGGGGTCAAGACAATGGTTCTGCTGCTGCCGCCGCCGTCGTGCGCTGCTACCGCTGCCATCGTGTGCTGATGCCGCCGCCGCCGCCATTGTGCGCTGCTGCCACTGCTGTTGTGCGCTGCTGCCACTGCTGTCGTGCGCTGCTGCCGCTGCTGTCGTGCGCTGCTGCCGCTGCTGTCGTGCGCTGCTGCCATCGTGCACTGCTGCCGCCGCTGCGGTCGTGCGCTGCTGCCGCTGTTGTGCGCTGCGCCGCCGCTGCGGTCGCGCTGCCGCTGCTGGTGCCATCGCCGCTGCTGCTGGTGCCATCACTGCTGCTGTTGGTGCCACCGCTGCCGCCGCCACCGCCGTCGCTGCTAGTGCTGCCGCTACCGTCGTCATCGCTGTGCTGCCGCTGCCGCCGTCACTGCTGGTACCGCCGTCGCCATCGCTGTTGGCGCCGCCGCCGCCGCCGCCGCTGGTGCCGTCGCCGCCGCCGCCGCTACCGTCATCATCACTGCGCCGCTGCCGCTGCTGCTGGTGCTGGTGCTGCCGCTGCCGCCATCACTGCTGGTACTGCCGCCACCGCCGCTGCTGCTGGTGCCGTCGCCGCTGCTGCTGCTGCCACCGCCGCCGCCGCTACCGTCATTGTCACTGCGCCGCCGCCGCTGCCGCCGCTGGTGCCGCCGCCACCGCCATCGCTGCTGGTGCCGTCGCCGCTGCTGCTGGTGCTGCCGCCACTGCCGCCACCGCCGTCGCTGCTAGTGCCACCGCTCCCGTCGTCATCGCTGCACCGCCGCCACTGCTGCTGGTGCCGTCGCCGCTGCTGCTGGTGCCGATGCTGTCGCCATCACTGCTGGTACTGCCGCCGCCGTTATCGCAGCCGGTGCCGCTGCCGCCGCCTTCACTGCTGGTGCTGCCTCCGCCGCTGCCACCGCCGTCGCTGCTGGTGCCGCCGCCGCCGCCACCACCATCGCTGCTGGTGCCGCTGCTACCGTCGTTGTCGCTGCTAGTGCCGCCGCTACCATTGTCGCTGCTTTGCTGCTGCCGCCGCCGCCGTCCATTGCTGCCGCCGCCACCGTCGTCGCTGTCCATTGCCGCTGCCAATGTCGACCGCTTCTGCTGCCACTGTCGTCGTTGCCGCCTGCCGTTTCTGCATTTGGGGTCATGAGAAAGGGAGAAAAAGAGAGGGGGCGGCATCACCTGAGTTGTCGTCCATTGTTCCTGCTGCTGCTGTCCACTGCCGCTGCCACCGCCGTCCACGTCACCCGCTGCTGCCGCCGCCGTCAACGCCGTCTGCTGCTGCCGCCGCTCGTCGTCCGTTGCTGCTGCTGCCGCCGTCGTCACTGTCCATTGCCGCTGCTGCTGCTGCCACCGTCATCGTCAACAACCGCTGCTGTCGTTACCCCTGCCATTTCCTTACCTGGGGTCAGCAGAGGGAAAGACAGAGGAGGTCACCTGGGGTCGTTGCCGCCATTTTCGTTGTCACACAAAGAGAGAGAGAGAGGGAGAGGAAGAGGAGTGGGGGGGTGTTAGATCGAGGATGTGAGAGTAGTGTTGTGGGCACGACTGACAAGCGGGGTCGGACTTTGAACAAAGTTCAACATAGATCATGTGACCTTATGTCGAAATTTCTTTTGAAGTCCAATTCAGGTTTTGCTGATGTTGATGTCTTTTGTAGCTACTATGTAAATAAGTTCATTGATCACCATGCTTTTGAGATAGCTTCTTGACATCTTTTTTACTGCTTGTTTTCTAATTAGTCTTGATCATCTTATTGGCTCTTGACTACAATTGTTTCTTATTGGTCTTGACCAACTTATTGGCTCTTGATTTCTTAGCATATCCTTGACTACAATACTCTCCAAGATAAAATACATGTGTTGATTTTTTTATTAGTCTTGACCATCTTATTAGTTCTTGACTACAATTATTGCTTGTTTTCTTATTGGTCTTGACCATCTTATTAGCTCTTGACTACTTAGCATATCCTTGACTACAACACTCTCCAAGATAAAATACATGTCTTGACTTTCTTGACTGTCTTGACCAATTTGTCAAGACAGTCAAGGTGGGTCAAGACAATTCGAGGTTTGCTGATGAAAATCCCGATTGCCAACTGGATATTGGGCCGCATGATTACCGCTGGCCAGAGCGCACCACCGCAGGCCTCCTGATAAGATATGTTAATCAGCTCTGCGGGGCATTGATCCTTCGACAAGACCTCACCCAGGTCCATGGCCCATGGGGGTGTAGACTGGGTGTCCATCCTCCAAACCGAAGCATTTCGCGAGCACCTCAAGGTAAGCACATTGGTTTAATGCTATAGTTCTCACTGCTCTGTCTCGCTTGACCTTGAATCCCAACAGCCATGACAATTCACCCTGGTCTGTTATCTTGAACAACTTGTGTAATTCCACCCTCACCCGGTCAACAGCTGTCTGCATGTTTCCCATCATGACCATGTTGTCAGGACCCATTCATTTTTGCCCTGGAGCTTCATTTGCTCTGCTGCCTTTTTGAGAGAAAGCCTAGCTTTTTCTCTAGCCTCTAATAAGTCTCTGATGAGTTTATCCACATGTGGTATGTCAGTAGACTTTTTTGAGATTTCCCTTTTCCAAGGGTGTCTCCCAAAGTCTAGGTATACCCTGTCGTGGAGTTCACCTTGTCATTATAGGAGAACTCGGCTGTAGGCAGCCAAGTTGTCCAATTGTCCTGGTGGTGTGTAATATAGTGTCTCAGGAAAGTCTTGATTTCCTGATTGGTCCGCTCGGACTGTCCATCTGTCTGCAGATGATACACTGTCGAGGGATTTGCCTGAATCCCCATGGCTTTATAAAAAGCAGTGATGAGCGCAGAGGTAAACCTCCTGTCTCTGTCACTGATTATTTTCTTAGGGAGTCCATGCTCCCTGAATACTCTATCATGGAGGATGGCCAGGGCCTCATCCAAGGTGAGTTTCATTTTTACTGCCTGCAGTATGAGTCTCTTAGTGAATTGGTCTACGATTACTAAGATTCCATCATAGGACTTGGACTTAGGAATTGGTCCAATGATGTCCCATGTGATTTCTTCCCAGGGTCCAGCTGGGATGGTGTGTGGGTGGAGCGGATTAGCTCACTTAGTCCAGTCCACCTTATTTCTTTGACACCAGTCACAGGCATGTGTGTACTTGAGCATATCCTGGCGGAGTTCCTGCCACCAGTAGTTATGTTCAATTAGCTCACGGGTCGTTTTGGGACTGGGGTGTCCTGCGAGCGGGGTGTCATGGTGACTCCAAATTATCCTCTCTCAGAGGGCTGCATCTGGAGGAATCCACAGTCTGTTTTTGTGCATCCAGAAACCCTCACTGGTTTCCAACCAGTAATGTCCTACTTCAGAAGAAGGGGATTTCTTGGTTGCAGCTTTTATTTGTTTTTCTAGATTGGAATCTGGTCCAATCAATACTATATTTTGGACTCTCAGATGCTCAGGTTTGATGAGGGTGACATCTTTATTGTCATCATGTCCCTCATCATGTCCAGGCCTATGGGAAAGAAGGTTGGCACAGCCATTGTTCTTTCCTTTTATGTGATGGAGCGTGTAGTTGTAGTTTTGGAGCTCCATCATCCATCTGGCCTGTCTACCATTGATGTTCTGAGGTTTCCAGAAATATAGGAGTTTTTGGTGGTTGGTCCAGACCTCTACAGGGTCTGGAGCTGACAAAAGCCACTTGGACCACTCACAAAAAGCCCTGATGATCAACATCAGTTCTTTATTGTAAATCTCATAATTCTGCTCAGTGGAGGACATTCCTGTGCTTGAGTAATCTATGGGGTGCCATTTCCCACTTTTGTCTTTTTGCGAAAGAATGGCACTGGTCGCATAGTTACTAGCATCACACTCGATTCGGAACTGGCCTCTTTCGAGTGGGGAATGTAGCACTGGGGGGTTCATCAAGAGCCTTTTGAGCTCATCAAAGGCTGCCTGGCATACGGGTGTCCACGCCCATGGTTCCAACCCTGTAAGTTCATGCAAGGGTTTGGTGACCTTCGAGAAGTTTGGGATGAACCTCCTATAATAGTTTAGGAGACCTATGAATTTTTGGAGTTCTTTGAGGTTTTTCAGGATGGGCCAATCCTGGATCCCACTGCACTTTTTTGGTAACAGTTCAATCTTCCCTTTGGATATAATCAATCCAAGGTATGTAGTCCTGTTAACCTCAAATTTGCATTTCTCTGGTCTCATGCACAAACTAAAGTTTTGCAGTGCTGTGAGGACTTGCCTTACAAGTGAATGGAAATCCTTTTCTGAACTTTTAGTGTGAATAAGTATGTTGTCAATGTATACTTTCACATGTCCAGTAGTGATTTCCTTTTCTAACGCCTTGTTCATCATGCCTTGGAATTGGCTAGGCGCATTGCACATTCCAAACTGCATAACTTTCGGTTTATAGTTACTGAAAACTGTACACAAAGCTGCAAGCAGCTGTGAGCACTCATCTAAAGGGATGTTGTAGAAACCCCATAACACATTGAGTAATGTGAATAGGTTATCATCTCTTATTCCATCAACAAGGTCCCTTATCAAAGGGAGGGGGTAACTGTTCTTGACAGTTAAGTCATTTAACTTTGTGTAATCGACTATGGGTCTCAATCTATAAGATCCATCCCTTGCATTTCCTTTTTAAAGAAGAAGGGTGATGACCATTCTGTGTGTCTACATTCTTCAATATGGCCTTGTGTGAGAGCTTGATTGAGATACTCTTGGCACTTCTGGGTGTGTTTGGGGTTCATGGGGTACAACTTCGACCTGAAGGGTTGAGCACCAGGCTTCAACTCTATGTGCATATCAAAGCCAGGTCAGCTTATTGCTCCCTTTTTGAATATGGCATTGCTAAAAACGGTCGGGAATTCCTTCATTAGGTCTGGAAGGAAATCCACATCAACCATGTTTATTGCAATGGTGGCCACTAAAGAAGAATCCTGTCTAGGGAGTGAGATCTAACACTCTGCCCAGTTTATTTGGGGATGGTTATTTTTCAACCAATCATATCCCAAATAGACTTTGTTCGAACCAGTGTTGAATAAGGAAAAGTCCATTTCCTCAACATGATGCTGGCTGATGAGCATTGTAGTTCTTATGGAGTTGGTGGCTTCATTCGCACTCCAACTTCTGTCTGCCAGTCAGGCTTTCATGGGTTTATTCAATGGGGTAGTGACGAGTTTTTGTTCTTTGGCCCATTGTTGGTCCATGATAGAGATAGTACAGCCTGAGTCAATCAGGGCTAGTACTTCGACTGGGATGGCATTTATCCCTTGCCGAAGGCATATTTTCACTTCCAGACATTTTCTGCCAGCACAGGGTATTATGTCTGTTTTTGGTGGTTTCACAGGATTTTCAGTTTTCGCACCAGTCTCACCAAGTGTGTGGAAAATGCTACAAATTTCGACTAGATTATTTGGAAGAAAATGATACATAAAGTAGTCTGATTTGCTTTGTTTCCGGAGTGTAGCCACTTTCACCATACTAAGAGAAGTGTGGTTTCTTCCCTTTTTGGCATACTCCTCTACACTATTGTTTTTATGGTTTTTTGTAGATAAATAATTTATTTTTACATTTGAGCTATCATCTGTACTATAGTCCGTAACACTGTGGTGAGTTGGGTATAGAGAGCCAGGCATTTTTGTGGGTGCGCTCACTTCCTGGCTCTGCAAAAATCCTGAGAGGAGCCTGCTCCTTGCAATTCTCTGACTGCCTGGGTCAGTTGTTCGATTTGTTCCTGAAGGAGCTGCACTTGGTCCTTCAGGGCTGTGTTCTCTTCACAGACTTCTTCAATATTATCCTCCTCAACATACTTGTGTTGGGAGGTTTCATCATCCTCAGGTTGTTCTTCCTGAGGATCTTCCTCTTTGGCCTTGTCAATGCTGTTGAGGGTGCGGACTTTTGCCCTGCCAGGGGGCGCTGGCACTGGACAATCTTTGATGAAATGTCTAGTCTTCCCACACCTGTGACAAGTGGGCAACCCTTTCGGGTTGGTGGCCTGCTTGTAGGTGGGGGGGGCTGCGGGTGCTACCGCCGGAGGTGCTGGCCTGCCGGGGGTAGAATACCTTGCTGGAGGCTTGCTCCAGAAAGGGGGTCTGGGTGCCACTTTCACTGGCACAGTGGCTTTCCCACTAGGGGCTAGTTGCGCTCTCGCTTGTCTCTCAAGTCCTTCGATCCAGGTTTTAAACTGGGTCTTGGACTCATTGATGCTGGTTACTTGCTTTTTGTACTGCGAGTAATCAGTGGGAATGAATCCCATGCTGTAAATTGTTTTTATAATATTGCAAGCGACCTGTCGCTCCAATATTTGTTTCATGAAGGGGAAATTGACCAGGACAAGTGGGTTAATTCCCACCTGGATAGCCAATTCTTCGAATCTGTCGAAGTAGGCTTCAGCGCTCCTGGCGCTGAGTTTGAGGTTATCCAGGGCAATGAAGGCATCTTCCTCATTGCTCCTGTCCTCAAATCGGAGCTTAAAATGCTCCAGGAAGAGTCCCCATGATGGCCAGCCATCATAGTCGTACTTATCCTGGATATTTTGAGCCCAGGTTTCTGCAGCCCCCTCACTGCAGAGTGACAGGGTCAAAATGACCCTGTTGTGGGGGTTCGCAAACTGAGCTGGGTCAGCTGCAAAGTATAATCTGAGCCTCCTGAGGAAGCCCCTGAATTTCTTTTTGTCTCCATCAAATGGAGACAGCGGAGTAAGTTTTAGCTGCCCCTCACCATTCGTATGGTGGTGAGGGGTCGGCCTGGGGGTCAGCGATACCCTCGTTGTATGGGGTGGGGTCCATTACCCACAAGGAACCATGGGCAGGGACTTTTATATGTAAATGATCTGGTGGGGGGCACGGGGGATCAACCATGATATCAGGGATCTCAGGGAAGTAGTCCAACCACAGACCTTCTTCTTCCCAGAGGTGGTTTTCTAGACAGTGGTCCTGGAAATCCTTTCGGAACCAGCCACTGAGATTCAAAATGGCTTTCACTGTTTCCAGATGAAAGTCAATGTAATGAAGGATGCCTTCTTCGTTGTCCTCAAGCCGGTGTCTAAGCTTGGAACAGGAGCAGTAACCTCCTTCTCTTTCCCTTGTCTGGGGATAGCCTTGTAGAGGGAAAAAGGTGACTTTCCCAGGGCAAGACTTTATGTGCAGGCAATTTTTCAGGAATGGAAACTTGCCCACAAAGGGTCTGACAAAGAGGTTTTCCATTTTTATTTCTTTTGTAATGTGACTTTACAAAAGTGGGTGTGGAGCAAGGCTCGACATGATTGCTGGGTGGCAGGTTTTATACAAGGTTCAGCGCTGTCTGGTGTACTTCATATAAAGGGGGTGTGGGTGCGGGCTGCAGTTAAGCAGTCCGCAGGACAAATGTCCCCCACTAGTTTGACATCATTGCGGACAGTTCCCCTAGGGTATCGTCCTGCTTGGCATCTAGTCTAGTGCATTGGTCTTGTGTAAATTATTGATAATAATATTGTTCTGTGGGAGGTGGTTCTCCCAGTGTCCCATGATTTTTATCCATGTGTAGTGGTGGTATGACTATCTTTCAGGGGTCAGCTTTCCAGGGTAAGATAACCCCTGAGAGCTGGTGGGGCTTGTCTCCACATACAGAGCAAGTTTACTCTCCAGAGTTTTATAGGGGGGATTAATCCCTAAACCATACTAGCAGGGCTCCCCCATCTTGGTGTCCCTACAACCAGTGTAGTTCTCCAAGAGAGACAGTTTACCAGTGCCATTGATGGTTACTCTAGAGTAGGCTAATCCAGATAGTGGTCAGTGTAGTCAGAACTATGCCTCTGCTTCATCAGCGCCACTAGTTCCTTATCTTTTTGGTGCAATCCTGCCACACTTACTAAGACAGGCTAGTGACTAGCCGTCACTATTTCACTTCAGGTACTTATAATGGACTTTGACTGGTATTTGCCTTGGTTTACCCAAGTACCAATTTTCATTGAGTGGATAAGTCCCATCACCCTTAATGGGCTCCATTACAAGATATATCCTTGATAGGAAAGAGGGACTGAAGTAGACACCCCAGCTTTCTTGGTGCTGCTCCACTTTGCCTTAGGTAAGAGGTAGGGAATTTTAACAGGATACACCTGTCCCCATGAATACCCTTGGCCTTCCACCGCTTTCTGTGTGAATCACCCTGGATCTGATGCATTGGGTCTTATTGGTATGCAACCCTGAGCCAGGCCTTACGCCTTTAGCTGCAAAGAGCATTCCTAGCCCTGCATCCATCGTGCACACATACTCCCGGGGCTGGAATCGCAGTCCAAAAGTTCCTATTGTAGTATAGTAATATATTCGAATTTTTCTTATATCCAAGAACTGTTCAAATAGTACTACTAAACTATTTTTAATCTGGGTCTGGATGGTTGGCCAGATGGACCTCCACCCCTTAAGGGGGCCAGTGATCCCTTCTCCCCTTCTTTGCACATCAAGTGAGGCAGAAGGCAGGGAGGACTACTGAATTTAATTCTACTAATTTAATTATCTACAGGGCCCCGTCCTGGCCTGTATTTTATGATACAAAATTGGAGGCTGGCCAGTCTCACCGGGTCCGGGCCTCTTAATCCTACTGCACTTAGCTTAGAGCCACCTGCTGCCTAGGTGGCAAGTCTTTGTGTCAGTGGGATTCTTCGTCAGTCAAATGTCAATGGTAGTCGAGTCATGCTGGCGGTCGGGGTGCACTTTGGTTGAGGTGAACCGGAATCATAAATAGTCGGGGGTGAGAGTGGTGGTTTGTCATCCAGGTGTGTACATTGCGTGTCGATCTTTCCCACTGGTCATCCTTTGACCATCGCATGTTGGTTGCTGCCTCTTTCAGTGTATCTGCGCATGCCGCCTCTATCCTGCGCATTGTCAGTTTCTCAGGCTGCAACTAGAGGACTTACCTTTCTCTTTCTCATTCATCTAGAACCCGAGTGTTGTCCGTTGTGGTATGCGGTCAGTGCGTCGGCAAGGTCTTCAACCTTTTGTCAGCAACTGGCCACCAGCTCTACTGGGGTTGCGGTGCAACTCAGTCTCAGGTGTTGGAGTCGAAGTCGGGGGTCACAAAATACTATAGGCAACTACAAGGAGTCTATGTACAGTACAGGAGCTGGTTGGGTATAGACCAGGTTGAAGATGGGGGAACTAGACAACTGTATGACTGACTACTTATACTAATGGGCCTTATCTCCTTATCATGGTCCATGTGGTTCAGCACTGCTTCTATATCACAAGGCATGGGAATAAGTGCCTAAGAAGCATGGTTGCTGACTGTCCACAGTGCGCACAGACCATAGTGCCTTCCTAGTGTGATCTTTCATCAGTCACAGAAGCTCTCTGTGGGAATTCCCTTGTTATCATCACTCCCTATGATCCAGACTTCATGGAAGTCAGTCCGGTCACATGTAGATATAAGTGCTGGTCCAGCGCTTATGGTAGTTGCCTCTTTTTGGGTGTGCCTAACACTTGGGCTGCTTGGACTAGGTGCCATACCTAGCCAGTCCTCAGCACAATTAGGGACAAATAAAGTTCAATAGTAGCACAGGTGTTCTATGGTCCATGCAAGCCATTAATCATGTGGCTTGATGTTCCACGTGGGGGAGTGATGCTCGAGCCTTGCTTTACTAAGTACCAATTATGCTTAAGTAATACTGGCACTAATATGGGTGCTTAGAGTCATATTAGCATGGACCTATTACTAAGCAGATGCACACTAAGACGGGCGCTTAATTCAGTAGGTGCTCAAAGTGAGCACTTGGGTTGTGGGCACTAAATACCAGGCACTTTCACAGTGATAATTATGTAAGGAAAATCGATTATCCTTACAAAGACCAAGGTCACTTGCCTATGAGGAGTCTGTAAGGTTTGTGTCAGACAGGTTTTGCTCTTGCGCAGGTGTGACAACCACAGACATAGGTGGTTAAATCTTTTCGGAGTCCTGGCCAGAAAAACAACCTGTTTTTAGCTGGGTTGTCTTCCTTATACCTGGGTGTCTGCATAATTTGTGGTCATGGTTGGAGCATATATTTTACCATCTCAAAGCAATAGTAAACCATCTGGTGAGAGCGAGAAAGCCTTGTTGCAACCTTGTGAAGCACCCTCAGATTTTTTGGTGAAGTAGGAGTCATGGGGGGCATGTCATTGAGAATAACGGCTGCTTGAAGGAGTTCTGGCAGTATTGTGACCTTGTTGTTGATGTCAGGATCCATTCATTCTTCCCTAACCTACATCAACTCTACCAATGCCTATAGACCTCCTGACGCCTCCCTACCACCTCGCGAACCACCCTGTACCCTTCCGAAACCCGCTGTCCGCTTCCGAGTGCTTCCCGGACCTCCCTTTCCTTTTCACGACACTCACGACCACTAGGCCACTTTCCCGTAGCCTCCCGCCATCACCCTATACGCATATCTACCACCCGCATCCGTCATATTGACACACAATACACTCTTACACTATTCCTGCAGCAGCATGTGACTTGCCGCACAGCACCCCTGAACCGCCAGCATTACTTGCGTTACTTGCATTACCAGCACTACTCACATGACTCACCACCCAAGGTCACCTGTGCCACTAGCATCACCCACATGACCACTCATATGACCTTGTGACTTTAGCACCAAAACATGCCACCAGTGGTCAGCTGCATTTATCTTCAAATTATGCTTCCCTTCCTTTCCTCAGTCGTCAATAACTGCACTAGTCATGGTCCAAGCACTTCTACATAGTTATGGTTACATTTAACTAAGTCGCGACCTGTGACTGGTCATCTTTGTGACTTTACCTATGTTTCTCTAACCCCTCATGACCTTAGTAGAGCATGCACGTAGTCACTATATGACTAAACATACCCCACTCTACTATAGTTCGGTTGCTAGGAGACTTCTGTACTTTTTCTTATCTGTTCTAATCTCTGTACACACATATATAAGTCTTGCATGTACATATGGTATGGTAGACTTGATATTAACGCACATTGGTTTAAGATTGAGGCCATGATGCCCTTTGAGCTTGAGACCATCACGATTGATAGGTCTTGTCTCCCTTGGTGACCTCAAGATCACCAAGACACACTTCTGCTTCATCTAACTTGTCCTCTGTGCTCATACTACTTGTGCAACCTAAGTATCTCTCTTTATTTGTCTTGGTACTGATTCTCTGAACCCTACAGGTTCTTGACTCAGTCGGCAAGGTCATCACCTTCACCGACACCTCTCTCAACATTGTCACGACCCTTCACGACCCTCTCAACAGCATCCTTTTCCTCTCAACTCATCTTTTTCTCTTTCCTTACTTCGTCTATCAACTTCACAACCTTCCAGGACCAAGTATTGTCGGTTATACTCGACAGCTGTTTGGTCTTAGCGAGTTTCCAGGCTTGGTCACCAACTAATCAACCTTCAATATTAACTACAAGACAGGACAAGCCCTAACAGTTGAGGGCATTAGTCATGGGCTGCTCAGACTTCTTTGGGTAGACGTCAGGTCGTTGCATGAGGGCATCTGGCTTCATGCCTAACTTCCCTGCTTGATAATGAATAACATAATTGAAACTGCAAAGATACTTGGCCCAGCAGGCTTGTCAGCAGCTCAATTGCTTTGTGGTGGTAAAATATTGTAAGTTGTTGTGGTCAGAGAATACTTGAATTTGATATTGCACACCTTCAAGATACACTCTCCATTGCTTGAAGGCTTCGTGGATCATGAGGAGCTCTTTGTTGTATATGTCACAATTGAGCTCCGCAGTGATCATAGAACATGTGTGGAAAGCAATGGGTCATAACTCATTAGTTGCAGGATCAGTTTGGGAAAGAATGGCCACTATGGCATAGTTGGAAGCGTCACATTCTAGGGTAATAGGGTGGTCAGGGTTGTAGTGTCGAAGGATGGGAGCTTCGGTGAAGGCTTGCTTAAGTGTTTCGAAAATGTCTTGGCATCATGGGTTCCACTTCCAAGGCATACCCTTGCGAAGGAGGCGAGTGAGTGGGATGATGATGCTGGAATAGTTATCTATAAATCTTTGATAGAAATTAGCAAAACCTAGGAAGCTCTGAAGGTTGCGAATCTTCATAGGTACAGGCCAGCTTAGAATGGCCTGTATCTTCAAAGGGTCCATAGCAATTCTGTCAGGTATTCAACTGTTGTGGTGTGGAAATCACACTTCTCAGGTCACATGTGTAAGTTTGCTTTGCATAGTCATCATAGGACCTCTTGGATGTGGTCGTGGTGTTGTTCGATGTTGTCCAAATAGATGAGGATGTCATTGAGGTGAACAACTACATTGACATTGACCAAATCATGGAAGATATTGTTCATGAGGTGCTGAAAGGTTGTGGGTGTGTCCAAAAGGCATGACAAGATATTAGAACACACTGTAGCAAGTGTGGAAGGCAGTCTTCCACTTGTCTCCTTCAGCTATCCTCATGTTGTTATACCCAACACAGAGGTCAAGCTTTGAGTAGATTTTGGCCAAGTGTCTCGATTCAGGGGATAGGGTAGTGATTTTTGTGGGTAATCTTGTTGAGACCTTGGTAATTAACACAGAGATGAAGGCCTCCATCTTTCTTCTTCGCAAAGAGTACTGGTGCACCTGCAGGGGATTTTGATGGCTGAATGAAGCCTTTCTCCAACATGTTGTCCAAATAATCTTTCAACATCTTTAACTCCACTTCTGACATGTTGTATAACTTCCTGTGAGGAGGAGTCATGCTCTCCTCAAGTTTGATTCAGTGGTTGTAGTCACAGTGGGGAGATAGATCCCGGGCTAGGGCTTCGGAAAATACATCCATATAGTCATGGTACTCTTGTGGAACTATCTCTTCTGGTTTTGGGGGAGTGGTTTGGGTGGTCACAGAACTTGTGAGTAGGGATTCATCTTCATGAGGGTTGCTTGCAGGTTTTGGAGTCAAGTTTGTGGGGTCAAGGGAGGGTTTACTTTTCACATCCAGAATGGTGAGTGGGATTAGTGTTGCCACAGCTATGACTAGTAGCTGACTAATAGCCATAGCCTTAGCTGATTGTAGCTGTAGCCTAGCCGGCAATCAGCTATGGCTACAAAGCAGCTATGACTATGGCTATTGATATTTCCATAGCTGATAGCTGCAGCAAAGCTATGGATAGTGAAATAAGTTGAGATTAGCACTTTATCTTTCAAATATTTCACTGTTAAATGCTCTATTATCTTGTTAGCCATGTTGTAACTCACCTTTTTATCCCTGCTGTGCTGACTTAATCATTCTTAGACTTGTTGCATATGAACCAGCTTATGAACTGACAGTTGCAGTGGTTGTAACTGGTGATAGTAGTGGCATTGCATTATTAGTCAAGGTAGCAGTACTGCAGTTGGCCATCAGGGCATTACAGCAGTGAGAATGAACACAGAATTATAATATAAGAGTTGGCAGCTAAGCCATGACTATAGTCAGCTAAACTCACCAGCTGCAGCTATGACTACAGCTAAGACAAATTGAGACCAGCTAGAGTAGTCACTAGCTGCAGCTGGTCTAGCAGGCTTGTGACTAGTCTAGCTGTAGCAACACTAAGTGGGATAGTTGCAGAGTGGGCTGTCTGTCTGAAACTAAGGGAGATGTTGGTCCAATCAATTCTAGGGTTCCAGTTTCATAACCAATCAAGTCCTAGAACCACAGGGGTAAGAGGATGAGTCTTGGTGATGAGGAACTTAATAGATTGGATGGTATCATCAGGGAACTTGGTATTAGCAAGGATGTAGTGGGTGATATTGGAGCTGGAGGAACTTCCATTGAAGTATTGAAGAGGTAGGGGTTGTGGGAGTGGGTTTAGAAGGTTCGGACAGGAGTTTGCAAGTGTAAAATCAATAAAATTCATGGATGCACTGCAATCCACTAGAGTATTCAAAGAAATCAAGCTGAAATCTGGGATTTGTGTCTTCATGAGGAAAGATTGAGAGGACTGGGAAGCAATGGGCATATTAGAAAAGTTGCAAGAAAACTGAGGGGAAGAGGAAATAGTCACAGCCCACATGAGTATGGGGGTTGCTCCTTTGTCAGGACTCAGAGTTCCCCAGGAAGCTCCTGAGTTGCTTCCTTGTTTAACTCTTCATGCAGGTCATCCACATCTTCCACTACCTCTTCCTCAACCTCATACACTTCCTGCAATTCTTCCTCTCCTTCCTCCAATGTAAACACAGCTTGTCCAGCTACTTGTCGATTGGGGCAAGCAGCACTGTAATGTCCCAGCTTTCCACATCTCAAACACAAGTTTCCCTGTTGGCAACACTCTCATTCCTCGTCGCTTAGTGGGATATACGGGGGATTCGGGTTCGGATTCGGCGGGTGAGGTGGAATAGTGGGTCGCAAAGAGGTTGTGGGGTTTCCTGTGGCTGGCCTAGGCATTGTGGGGTTGTTGTTGCCAGCAGCGGGATAAGGTTGCAACATGTTTGCAAAGTTGCAGTTTCCACCTTGCTGAGCAGGAGGACGAGGGGCAGGTGGGTTGGCTCAGAATTGAGTTCAGCAAGTCTCACTTTCATACTCCCAGTGCCTCTGGTCGATCTGCATAGCCAAATTGCGAAGTTCCTGGTATGTCGTTGGATGTGGAATAACCTTCATAGCTTCTTTAATACATGTGGTCAGTGAATGATAGAGCTCCGATTGCAAAGTGGCTGAAATCCAGTTAGACTCAAAGGTGAATGATTCAGAACAGATAATATGATTCAAGAATCACTCGTTTTCAGCCATTTGCAACATATGGAGGTTCTGGTCCACCTCAATCTGCATATTCACCACTCCAAACATCCCTCCAAACTTGCGGATGAACCCTTCCCACAAGTGTAAGGCTGGGTGATTGGGATTAAATTGAAGGAGGGAGGTATAGTGGCTCTGCATGGTGTCTGTGAGGTATGAGGCTGCGAAGGTGACCTTCTTGTGGTCCCCTTGGAAGGTTACTGGTTTCACAAAGAAAGTCATGAGGCATTCCATTATGAAAGGCTCCCACTTCTGCAGGTCGCAACGAGGTCTTTACACTCCCCCACCTATTCCGATAGGAGTCCTATAGGAGTCCTAGGAATTGATAGGAATCCTAGGAATCTGATAGGAACATTATCCCAGCCAAACTGGCATGAAATCAGCATTCCTATGTTCTTTTTCCTAGTTTATTCTGATAGGAATTTAGTGAGACCATCAGAGTTTCCTAGGAATTTCCTTTCATAGGATTCCTATCAGACTTGTTTGGAATACCAAACTTCTCAGACAAACAAAGGCAAATAAAGAATGCTAAAAATAAAAACTTGAAATTGAGCAGCCCTGTGGCTGGTCCCTCAGGAACAGGTTACCAATCAGGCATAGCTGCTTTTGGTAAGCTGCTATGACTGTGGGAAATTTTTTGCACAGCTTGCAAAATATGACTTTTTATACACCAAAAAATCAGCAAAAATCAGGAGATTCCAAATCTGGACACCCCACATTTGTATCTGCCTTGGTTCAGTGTCAATTTGCAAAATGCACAGAAAATATTCATTTTTACACAATTCTGCAGTACTTGTCTCTGCCTTCATGTTAAACTGTCCTCCAACAGACACATTCTGAGCTATCTTCCTGAGAACTTGGCCTAACTTCACCAAACTTTGAACATGTTTTCATGCATACATTGTCAGCTATTAGACAACAGGAATATGTGATTTGACATAAAGGGCTGTCTGGGGAGAGATTTTAAGAACTTTGGGAAAATGGACATGGGGAATCTGTAGTTCTGCACCAAATATTATGGGCTTTTGCATGGTTGTATTAGATGTCATAAGATGTAGTCTGATGGCTGGAATTTGCAATCTCACAAATGGTCATGCTCCCAGGCCAATAACCCTAATTCCTAGTAATGGATTCCAGGGAGGTGACAGAGATGATGGGTGGTTGTTAAACTAATCTACACCCTCCCCATATGTCCACAGGTAATTTGTGTATCCTCCACTAACCATTTTCAAGCCAGAGTACTGCAGAGTACTGCAGAATTGTGGAAAATGAATATTTTCTGTGTATTTTGCAAATTGATACTGAACCAAGGCAGATACAAATGTGGGGTGTCCAGATTCAGAATCTCCTGATTTTTGCCGATTTTTTGGTGTATAAAAAGTCATATTTTGCAAGCCGTGCAAAAAAATTCCCACGGTCATAGCAGCTTACCAAAAGCAGCTATGCCTGATTGGTAACCTGTTCCTGAGGGACCAGCCACAGGGCTGCTCAATTTCAAGTTTTTATTTTTAGCATTCTTTATTTGCCATTGTTTGTTCAGTCATTCCTATTTGGCAGGAGCATCTGCAATAGGCAGGGGCAGGCATGGGAAAGGACATGTATTGTAATTTATTATTGCAAGGGCCACATTGAGATAGGAGGATCACAGCTTTCACAGAGGGCTGTATTGTAATGCCTTGCAATATGCTGACAGTCATTCTTGCAATGGCCACCTATTGCAATTACAATAGTTTATTGCAAGGAATCTACATCATTGACTGCAACAGCAACAACAGCAACAACAACCTGTTGTAGCTGTACTTGAAATTTGGGTAGGAAATTTATCGGAAATTTATCGGAAATTCATTGGAAATTTATCAGAATGTCACTGTAACACTGATGGCCCATTCCAATCAGAATCCTATAGGATTCCAATCCATTCCTATCAGACTCTTAGGACTTTGATTCATTCCTATAGGATTCCTAAGAGTCCAATCATTCCGATCAGACTCCTATAGGAATAGGTGGGGGAGTGAAAAGTACAGGGTCGCAACCATTGAATGGCTTGGGATGCCTGGTGTCAAGCTTGGATTCTCGAGCAAAGGTGTCTTGGGCTGACAGTCCTTCGGAAGGAGGGGCCTGGTAGTAGTAGTGGTGATGGTGAGTACCAGGGGCCTTGTCTCAAAGTGCAGCAGTGACATGTGGAGGCATAGGAGGGACTGGAGGGACCTGCAGGGCTTCAGCCTGGGATGGGGCACGAGATGCTGGTTGCATCTCTATTGGGGGTACTGGTCGTGCTTCCAGTTGTGGAACATGGAAGGGCTCAACCTGAATATCCAGGTGGGGGGCAGGTTGAAGCATTGCTTCGGTTCCTACAGGGTCATGAGGGAGTGCCCTACTTGGGGTAGTGGCTGGCTGCATCCAGGTGGGCCAGCTGCTGTGAGGGGCGGTGTACCTAGGGATCCTAGAGATAATGGCAGGTCGTTCATCAGGTGCAGCAGGGTTCACAAAGTTCTGCAAGGATTGTGCCACAACCTGAAAAAGTGGGGCCATATCCTGGGGTCCTCTGGTGGGCTGAACTACTCTCGAAGGTTGCGAGGGGGTATCCAGATCGGGAGGAGACAAAGCTCCATGGTCATAGTGCCTGGATACTGGTGATGACTCTCATAGAGCTGGTTCTGCAGATTGGTGTGGAATCTGTCCATCAAACCTACCAATGCTTCATAGAGATTTGCCATTTCAATGAGGTAGGCCAGTTCTTCATTGAAGTTCCAGCTTCATACTGGCAACAAGTATTGTTTAAAATTTGGTAGGTGTGGTGGCAGGGGTGGTCGAAACACAGGTAGCCAAGCTGTTCAATGAGTGATTCGGCTTCTTCATGCGGGGTCAGGTTCGTCAGGTTGTGAGTGAGCGACAGACGTGGGTCACTCTTGAACAGTGGTAGGCAGTTCGCGAGTGGCCTCCAAAATCATGGGAGTAATCACGTGACTGCCTGTGCATGTTTGGAAATGGTGAGTAATGGGTTGGGGAGGAGTGTGACTGGTAGACATAATAAAGTGTAATCTGGGTGTTGAGTGGTGGGGTGAGGGTGAGACTTGATATTATGTTAGGACTTGTCCTGTCTTGCAAATATTGCTGAAGGTCAACTTGTTGGTGACCAGTCCTGGAAACTTGCTAAGACCAATCAACTGTTGAGCACAGTTGAGAATGATTGGTCCTGGAAGGTCACAACAGCATTTGACAAAGTGTAAAGAGGGAAAAAGACGATTTATAAGAGAAACAGATATTGTGGGATGGTTGTGAATAGTCACAATGGTGTTGAAAGACAGATTGGTGAAGGCAATGACTTTGCTGACCAAAAGGAGAACCTGTAGGGTTCCAATAGTTAGTACCAAGACAAATAAAAGAGAATACTTAGATGGCATGAGTTGCATGAGTGCCGAGGATGAAGTAGAAAGAAGCTAGAAATGTGTCTTGGTGTGTCATGGTCACCAAGAGAGAGAAGAACTATCAATCGCAATGGTTCCAAGCTCAAAGGGTGTCATGGCCTCAAGCTTAAACCAAAATGCATCAATATCAAGTCAAGTGTACCATAAGTACATGCAAGACTTTATATACATTTGTACAGAGAGTATAATGAAGAGGGAAAGGTGCATAATTCACCAGGCAATGAGACTATAGTAGTGCAGGGTATAACTAGTTGTAGAATGACTGTGCACATGCTCTACTAAGGTCACGAGGGGTAAATATGGCATAGGTAAGGTTGCAACTTACTTAAATAATCATATACATAACTACAACTACAGGAGGATTCTCGGGTCACAAGTATCATAGTTATAGTCTACTGAGAAGAGGAAGGGGAACATAATTTGAAAGAGTATGCAGCTGACCACTGGTGGCACATTTGAGTGTTAAGGTCGCAAGGTCAGGCAGGTGGTGACATGGCAAGTCACATGCTGGCTGAAGGAAATGCATAAGGATGTATTGTGCATCGATATGGCGAGTTCCACCTGGGGATCCCCTGTCACGCCTCTAGTAAGGTCACGTCACACAGCTACGTGTCGTATCTAACTAGGTAGTCCCCTCATCTTTCGGCTGCACCAGCGGTTACACCACTGCTCAGGGCCCTCCTTCGCAGTTTGCTGACTCAGTACTCAACATCGGACTTTGGATTATCCTTTGCGCACCCAATGCGGCAGTCAGGCATCAAACCCAACAGTCACATGCCCCGTCAATGTGACACATGTTGTCAACGCATCTGTGCTCATCGTCTCCGACAATGACCAAGACGATCTTCGTCATTTCAAAAGTTTTCAGGCTCGGATTTTTTGCATTGGACTTGCATAGTACAGTATGTAGCTACGGAATACAGTTGACAAGCTCATAATGCATGTGGCCTTACTGCATAAGTTGAATAATGCATTGGTTTTGGGTCCTTGCCAACATGGGAAGCAGGGAAATTAGGAATTTCATGCATAACACATAATGCATTCAGATTTTCCAGGTTATGCAATAGTGCGGGTTGCTAGTACAAACTGGAGTGGCTCACCAAATTACAAATGAGTGCTAATTTTCAATTTTCAACATGTCTTGCCCATTTCATGATGCCTGTCAAACCCCTGTCAAACCCAGGCACAAGGTGCGCAACATGCCAGCTCCATATACATGCAAGCCATCAGCCAAAGTGTCCCCAAATGCCCCTGCAACATCAGCCATCACCCAGAATTCATCTCTAGACAATCTCACCCTCCATGATTGGATGACCATTTTCACCTTTGTTGACTCTCATCCGACTCTTGGACAAGCAGAAGTTGTTCACCATTTTCAGACACAACAGAATGCCCTTATTTTCACACAGTTGACTCTATCTTGTAAATTGAAGATGAGGCCCAGAACTTATGGTGCAAACTCAATCCCACCCTAATGCACTCCCTTCGAAGTGGGATCTGTCAAAGAATCTGCATCACTTCTGAGCACATTTGAGGCAGGTTGAAGCAACAAAAGCAAAAGCAGGTAACACTCATTGACCTCTGGGCAAATTGCAATGTGTAGATATGTCACACTTTACAATGGTCACATGTCACATGTTGTGACCTTCCCGGCATAGTGCATATGGCCCATAATGCATGACCTTTGAGGCCTTCCCAACTGTATGCATTATCAGCTTGTCTACTGTAGATAGTTTATTGAATTCCATCCAGAAAATCCTCATTCTTCGCCTGAGTTCTCAACGACTTCAACAACTGGTGTGCTCTTCAACTTGTCAGTGCCAGGGTGGGTTATAGTCTTCTTTGGTTTGTACACCTGCTCACCATGGGCATGTTTTGCTTGATTATCTTCAATCCTCTTCCCCAAGGCTTCGGGATCAAGTCTGACCCAATGACAATGTCCATTCAGCAACTCCGTCAAGAGGCGCTGGGTAATGGGGCGGCCTCCAATCTTGCTAGGGTTGCAAACCCTGCGCTCCGGCCATCCCACCAACTCAACACCATGCGTCTCCACGATTTTCAACTCGTAATTATCATAATTCATGTTGACTCTTTGCGCAATCTGTTCTTGTTGAACGATCTGGTCTGTAACAGATTGTCAGGAATAGTATGGTGTATAAGGATGAAGAATCGACTGACTGAGGCTTTCTTGGATGAGTTTGCGACAGGAACTGATGAGTTGTGTCAGCGGACGAGAAGCGTTGATGGTCCGATGGCCTGGGGAAAGGATTATGCCTTGAACTGCCAATCCCCATAGAATACTCACCTTGACCGCTGATAAGGTATGACTCTAACTTAAGCACCATCTCCTCAGGCTCAACACCCAAGATGTCTTTCAAGAACCGCCCGAAGAGGGGGGATGAGTAGTGGACTTCGGGAGCATGATATTGATCCAATCCCTTGCGTACATAGATATAGAACCCTTCGCCTCCGGTCCGTTTCTCAATTGCCATCCACTGCGAGAACATTGTGAGACAAATATTAATGATATGACTACTGATTACCTCTTCTTGCATATGTTTGAATGATGAATGTACATCAGATGAGATGTGGCAGGGATCTGCACGAACAAGAGTGGTTTTCTTCTCCCGGATTGCCTTGAGATCTGTATGGTAAACGTCTTTCTTATCTTCCAGCATATTGTCCCATTCAGCTTTCATTTGTTTGCCTTGCTCACTTGCCAATAGCCCTGGGAGTGACATGCGGTTCCCAGCAGGCAAATCTTTACTCAAGTTATTGTGTATTAATAGAGAAGAAAATATTTAGATCGAGGCTTACTCAGGTTGGTAGCATCGAGATTCTCCTTCATAAATCCATTCCATGGATTGGGGCCACGCTTCTGAGCTATCCCAGCTACATGAAGCTGCTTCTTGACCCAATCTTTAGACCTGCTTGCAATTGAGTGCCTTCTCATACAATGAAAAGCCTGGACACTCACAACAGCGCAGGCGCACCAAAGCGAAACTGGAGTTCACGCGGTAAGGTAAGAACGCGTGTATTCGTTAGTCTAAGTAGCAATAATCAGAGGGTAAGTACTAACCTGGAGTTCACGCGGTAAGGTAAGAACGCATGAACTCCTATGAGTGTTCAACAACGGTATAAGTAGTATCTACGGGTAAACTATGGTGTATAGATAGAGAGGAGAACAGGAATAACTATCGAAAGGGTGGTGCAAGCGTGTGCCACCTGTTCTGTAGCGAGTCCGAGAGCGAGTAAGAGCGGAGGCGAAGCGTACACTTCATCACTCCCACTCGCTGAGCCGCCGCTATTCAATGACTCCCAGCATAGTATGAAATCGCTCGAACAAGTCGCGGGGGAGCGGCTTTGTGAGGATATCGGCTATCATCTGGGTCGTCGGGCAATACTTGAACGAGACCTCGCCGGTAGCGACACGTTCGTGGAGGAAATGGTGTCGAATATCGATATGTTTTGCTCGCGAGTGAGCAACAGGGTTCTTGGCAAGTGCGATACAGCCCAGGTTATCGGCGTGAATGACGGTAGCGACGGATTGAGGGAAACCTAGGTCAGAAAGCAAGGTACGTAGCCAAATCGCCTCCTTGGTCGCATTTGCTGAGGCCATATACTCCACTTCCACGGTGGATAATGCGACGGTGGGCTGCTTCTTTGAGGCCCAAGAGACGGTTCCTCCAGCGACATCGAAGATAAATCCCGCAGTGGATCGTCGGTCGGCGAGATCTTGCGCCCAGTCAGAGTCCGTCCATCCGACCACGTCGATGGTGTCGTTTTTGCCACCTAAGACCAAACCGTAGTTTGTCATACCTTTGAGGTAGCGTAGAATGTGCTTCAAGGCCATAAGGTGGGGCTTTCCAGGGTTGGATCCAAACTGTGCGCAGACGTTAGTCGCATACTGGATGTCGGGGCGGGTTTGGGTAGCATAGAGGACGCCTCCAAGACATTCGAGGTAATTCAGACCAGCGGCAAAGTCGTTGTATGCGGCGCGGTCAGCGCTAGTAGCAGGGCAATCAAGGGCCGAGAGTCGTCCCTTGATGGTTGCCGGCGTGGCAACAGGCGTGGAATCTTCCATTTTGTACCGTAAGAGTAAACCTCGGATATAAGCGGATTGGTCCAATCGGATGGCTCGGCTCGGGCGATCACGCTGCACCCTAATCCCTAGTATGTGTTTCAGCTCGCCCAAATCTGAAATCTGAAACACGTTTCCAAGTTCCCCCTTGAACCATTCTACGGTCCGAATATCCTTTGCTGCAATGACCATATCGTCAACGTACACCAGCACCAGTGCATCTATCCCATCTCCTCGTTTCTTCATGTAAAGGCAGTCATCAGCTGTGCTGTTGGTAAAGCCTAGTCGCTTCAAAGTTTCTCCTAGCTTTATCTTCCACTGTCTGCCAGCTTGTTTGAGGCCATAGAGCGGCCTCTGTAGTCTCCAAATGTGCTTGTCTTTCTCGCTGGTACGTGCTCCGTCAGGCGGCTCCAAGTAGATTTCCTCCTCTAAATCTCCTCGCAGGTAGGCTCCCACTACGTCGACTTGATGGAGTAGCCAGTCCTCTCGTGCGGCCATCGACAGGAGTGTTCGAAGTGTAGTCAGACGTGCGACGGATGCAAACGTCGCAGTGAAGTCCTGTCCAGGTACCTGTGAGTATCCCTTCGCAACCACCCGCGCCTTATACCTGACCACATTTCCGTTACCGTCTCGTTTCGTCTGGAAGACTATCCGGCTCCCTATCGCTTTCCGCCCATCAGGAACCTTTGGCACCCACTCGAACGTCCCGGACGTGCGTAGCTGTTCAAACTCTGCAGTTACGGCTTTCTCCCACTCCTTTGCATGCAGTGAGAGCATCGCTTCTCGGTAAGTCTGTGGATCCCCATCTCTGGCAACAAAAACATGATGTTCTCCCCTCTGGATAGCCCTATCAACCTCTTCTTCCGTAGCGGCTTGATCAAGGCGAGCTGGCTGTCGTCGCGCCCGGGTAGGGCGTTCGCGATGAGGCGGAGGGACTACTGCTTCCTGCGGTAAGTTTTCTCCCACCTCTTCGGCTACTTCTAACCTTTCAATGCTTTCGACAGCATCGTCAACGTCCGTGGGCACCGCCGGTACATCCGAAGGTTCGGTCGGCCTTCGCTCACGCAGGTCATCCACCTCGCTCGGGGTATCGTCTCCTTCGATAACGGCTATATCGGCTGGCTCAATATTCTCAACGAAGCGGACATCCCTAGAGGTGATTAGCTTCTTCGTTTCTATGTCTTCAAGTCAGTAACCTTTAGTTTCGTCAGCCCACCATCCGAGCAAGCGACACTTCACAGCAGTAGGTTCCAACTTCCCCCCTCGTACCTTCTTCGGTATATTCACATACGCGATGGATCCGAAAATTCGTAGGTGCGACACGTCAGGTTTCCGGCCGGTCCAGGCCTCGTACGGGACGACGTCGGCGATGGCAGCGGTCGGTGAGAGGTTTCGAATGTGTATGGCGTACATCAGCGCCTCCCCCCAGTACCGTGAGTCCATGTTGCTTGAGTGTAGCATGCATCTAACCATTTCAAAGCACGTAGCAATGAACCTTTCAACTATACCATTCTGTTCTGGCCCATAGGGAACGCTCGTCTCGTGGTGGATCCCGTTGCGGCTACAGAGTTCATCAACTCTATCATTTACGAGCTCGGTCCCATTATCGGTGCGTAGACATTTTAACTTCTGCCTTGATTGTCATTCTAACAATGTGATTATTTCTTTCAACGTGTCAGGTGCCTCGTCTTTCGTCTTCAATAGTCGCGCCATACCGAACCTGGAACTGACTTCGACAATGACGAGGGCGTAGCGCATCCCGGTCCACGTCTCGACCTTCATAGGTCCTGTCAAGTCAGCGACAATCAAGTCCATAGGTCCGTACTTTGTCTTGCTTCGTTTGGGAAGCGGCAAGCGGTGGGATTTTCCCATCGCGCAGCCCTCGCAAACACGGTCGTAGTCGCTTGAGGATATGGTGAGTCCCTTCACCATTCCTTTTCGTGCGAGCTCATGAATTGCTCCTAGGTGTAGATGTCCCATCCGTCGATGCCATGTTCGAAGGCTCGCACCAGAGGAGACTTCGTAGGCAGCGGCGGCATCCGCACGGACACAATCCACGAAGTAGAGCCCGCTTCTGAGCTCGGCGTGAAGGATCTCGTCCCTCCCCTGCATCACCAACAACCCGTCTTTTGTACTCCTGTAAGATGCTCCATCACTTTGAAGTGCACCAAGGCTAATAAGGTTGATAGCGAGCTTTGGGACGTGCATGACGCCGTGTAACACCATTGTGTGATGCCCACCAGGGACTTTAATCCTCAAACGGACACATCCGTAGCCCCCGACCGGTACGTTTCGAGCGTCTCCGACAGACATGGAATAACCAGTCGTCTGCGTATAGGACGAAAAGAAGGACCTGTCGTGGAACATGTGGGCCGTTGCTCCGCAGTCAAGGATTACCTTGACAATGGGATCAGGTTGCGTAGCCATAAAAACGGACCCAGCAGTTCGCGGCACAAGATCCAGGAGGTCGCACGTCGCTGCATGCGCCGAAGCCTTCCCATGTGAGTGGCCTCTTTTCTTGTTGTCGTCGTGTTCGTGTGGTGCGTTCGGACACTGATTTCCCCAATGGCCAGTTTCCTTACACTTCCAACACACATCTTCGGGTTGTGGGCCACGACCATATTTGCCCTTCGGTCGATTCTGTCCGTTGCCTCGTCCACTGCCCTTTTTGGACTTCGTGGAGGCCTGGAGCGCAGTCTGGCCCCCACCGGGTTTCTCGCGGATGCGTCGGTTCGCCTCGGTCTGGAGCTTCGTGCTCACAATGTCAGAGGTAAGAACCTTGATGTCAAAGAGCTGTATCTTGATCATTTCCCAGGACGACGTCTTCGGTAGCGATAGTATCATCGCGCGGGCAATGTGGAGGTCGGGAATCGCTTCCCCGGCTTGAATTATGCGGTCCCGGATGTCGAGGATGGCGGCAATGTGGTTGGCCATTAGCGCCCCATTGATGTACTTCCACGTATAGAGTTCCTCGAAGAAGTAATGTATGTTTATTGATTGCTGGTTCGTCTGGTGAACTTGCTTCCATACATCCCACATGTCTTTTGATGTTTCACAGCTCGTAACATGTGGCCACTGCGACTCGTCCGTCGCGCTGCGCATCAAGCCCTGTGCGGTGCCGTCGCGGGTCACCCAGTCAAGGTACTCACGAAGTTTCATGCGATCATCATCGCTCGGTGCGGATTCCGGTGACGGATCGGCTGGTCTGGCTGGGCAGGCCTCGGTGCCCGTTACCACTAACCACAGATACTTGGCCTGTAACACAGACTTCATGTGTACGGACCAGTTAGCGTAGTTCTGTCCATTTAGTTTGGGGAATCTAAAGGCATCCATTGCAGCCGAATCCAACTGTCCATTACCGGGTCTCATAATCTCACAACAGCGCAGGCGCACCGAAGCGAAACTGGAGTTCACGTGGTAAGGTAAGAACGCGTGTATTCGTTAGTCTAAGTAGCAATAATCAGAGGGTAAGTACTAACCTGGAGTTCACGCAGTAAGGTAAGAACGCGTGAACTCCTACGAGTGTTCAACAACGGTATAAGTAGTATCTACGGGTAAACAATGGTGTATAGATAGAGAGGAGAACAGGAATAACTATCGAAAGGGCGGTGCAAGCGTGTGCCGCCTGTTCTGTAGCGAGTCCGAGAGCGAGTAAGAGCGGAGGCGAAGCGTACGCTTCATCAGACACACCTCCCATTCTCTTGTGCAATTGTTACTGCTTGATTTTCAATATCTTGGCGAGCATTCAGAATGGCACTTGTAAGTTGTTGGGATTTTGCATGACGAGATCCCTTTTGTTCAGCGGTAAGTTTTGGGCGAACCGGTGGCATGTTGGTAACACACAATAAATAAATAAGAAGAGAAAAAAAAGTCAACATCACGTGTATCATTCATTACACGACATTGGGCTAAGGCAGGACAGGAAGTATGGAATGTGCAGGTCAGGGTATTTGAAACATCACCAGGGCTGAGGAGCTAGAAGACATCGTCATTAATGACCCACATCCAGATCTTGACCAGGGATAGAGCTATCACCACCATGCAAGTCAAAGGCAGTAGCGAGGGTTGGGGCATCTCGTGACTTGGGCGAAGTGATCGGACGACGAGAGGGGGAGAGTTGGCGTGGAGGAGACATTATGAATGGAAAGACCTTGGCCTGCGCTTGGACCAAGGGACGTCCTCCCAAGGCACCAATATCAGTTGAAGCAGCTGGGCTGTCGTGAAATTTGATAGGGACAGGGCGGTGAGTTGGGGAGCGTTGGCGAGATTTCTTGGGAGTTGGTGAGCCCATCAGGGTAAAAGGATCGATTGGGAGGTCATGATGTGATGGCGGAGACCCAAGGACAGGCCGGACAGCCAACGGAAACCGCTTGGATGGGGAGCATGGCCGAACTGCAGATGTTTTGGATGGGGAGTGGGGCCTGATTGAGGTGGCAGGCAGGAACGATGTGGGCGATGCGATGCTGGCATTGATGTTTATGGCAGGGTGCCTGCCATTCTTGGTAATCGATCTGACACCGTACAGTTCAGGAAAGCTATCGCTAGATGATGCAGGGCTGACGGGCGTGGCACTACTGCCAGTAGTGGTGGAAATGTCCTTATCTAATTGCTTCCATTGCTCTTCAGTGACATTGAAGTCTGAGAAGTCATCGCCATAGTTGGTCTTTGCAAGGGACTGCCGCCAGTCATCTGCCTTGCTGGGGTAAGGCTGATTGGGAGAGATTGAAGGGGTGGGATTGGGAGAGATTGACACAGGCCCTGTTAAAGTAGGTAAATCGCTGAAGTTCGTAATGCGTTCACAGAGCCCTCACCTTCGTAAGTCTTTGTCAAGTTCTGGCTCAGCAGAACAAGACCGGGAGAGGTCGATGTCATACACTCAGGCCCTGTCCAAATGAGTTAGCTTTCAAGGTTCGTATTGCATTCGCTGAGCCCTCACCACTGTAGACCTTCACCAGGCGATTCTTCAACCAGCGATGGCGGTATGGCTCGATGACCTCACGAGCAAAAGCATCGGAGACACTGCACACAGCTGCTGGACTTAACTCCTTCTCATCAATCCCAAGGAAACCGCATTTCAATATGAATGGCAATGTATTATCTTGTCCCTCAAGGTCTATTGTGGCAACGATGGAGATGCCAATCTTTATCTAGCATTGAGCATCAGTCCAATCAAAATTGCTCCAACTCAGTGCTGATGAAACTCACAACAGATGAATGACTCTCAGGAATGAGCTTGACACTGCCAGCTATTGAGTCTATCTTTGCAGCATTTGGGTTTACTGGGAGGTACATGGCCATAGCAGAGGTTGGATTCATTGTGGCGCAATTGCGTGCATCATTGTTCAATACATTAGTGTGCAATTACCGGTGCCTCTGTCACCCTCTCAATTGCGATGGGCAAGCAGAAACATCTGTGTATCACAACATCAAGACATGTTCATGTTTCATCCAGCTCTAGCTCTGGCTCAACTGCTCGTTACTTCCAAATGAACCTTGCACAAGTTGTTGAGAAGCGGCAGCAATCTGAACGGCGAAAGAAACTGCTTGGTATGTGGAGCTTTGGGAATAATGTAGCATTGGCTCCACTTGTTGTTGTCAGCACTTACGAGTGCTGCCCGCCAACGACTTGCCCAAGCCGCTCTCGAGACCGGTGTTGATACAGAGCCAATGGAAAACGAATACCCGATGGATGATTGGCAAGGTACTGACGGTGATGATAATGATGGTGAGCATAGCAAGGATGGTGACATTATTCACAAGATGCGGCGAGCTACTGTCATCAGGTATGTATGCCATGGAGCTTTTTGATTTCTTACTGAGAGGATCAATAGTATTATTGGAGGTCGATCTCATCATCATCACGACACACGATCTCGTGCCAACAAGAAGCGAAACATGGCTTTGGCATGGGATAAACAGCTACCACTCCTCGTCGCTGCATATCTCCAATGGAGGGATCAGCTGATTGTTCCTACGGCAGTCAGCTCACCGCAGAATCACGTATTTGAGGTTCAAATGATTGGAATTCGTGGTAAGGTGCCCCTTCTTTCATTTATGCTTGTCCTGATCAAATAACAAAGAATACCAATGCAAATTGATCGAACAGCAAGGCGATCAGCCTGCAAATGCCGCACTCATATTGTCTGGGCTCCTCGGATGTTCGCCGCTTGAACCAACCACCGCCATTACGCTGGAGACCCTTGAACTATATCACCAGGTTCGCCGCCGTCAACCATCTTTCAGCATCCAGGCAATCACGAAGGTACTGTGCACACTAAACAACGTTAGTCATTTCATTAGGAGAACATGCACGTTGATGACTCATTTTAACAGTTGACATATAAACAATCTTTTCGCAATCAATTCACCACGGCCTTTGATGCCTATCTAGCTATTCTCCGCCTTGTCCAACAGCAGGTTGACCAAGCATTGAAATGAGACACCCCCAAGTGGAACCTTTATCACGGCTGTCCGTCATGCTGGCAAGTAGTTGAGGATGGAGTTTTGCTTAACCCAGCTCGCCTCCATGCAATCGATGGCAACTTCTCCATGAGGCGTGTTACAGGAGCAGGCAGAGCAGATGAGCGTGCTTTTGCTAGTCGCTACCACATCTCTCCTCAAGAGGTTGATCAGTTCAAAGATGAATTATCAGGCCGACGTCATAGGCCTGTAGTTGAGAGCGGACCTATTGCAGAATGTACAGAACATTGGACTGCAGACAAAAGTGTGCATGAGGAGACAGTTCAAGTCTTCGATCAAACAGGAATATTCATTTGTGCTTGCTGTCATGGTTTCATTGAGTCTTTCACAGAAATTAAGCGCAGCGGTGAACTGTAAGTATTCATTATTGTGTTCACATTGCTGCTAACATAGTTCTTCAGGGCAAAGTATGCCCTTGCGACAATAAACAACACGCTTGAAACTTATGGAGACAATCAATTGATTGGCTCTGATATTGGCTGCTCTCTCTCTGTTACAGTCGCCAATAGTTCCCTTGGATCAGCCGCACGCCATCATCGGCTTCGCTTTGCCATCAACGCATTCCATGGGCATGCGCATAATCGCCCATGCCAGCTTAATTTTCACCCGCTATATCAAGAAGGTATTGGCTTGGAAGACCTTGAAACATGCGAATGCATCTTCTCAGCATCAAACTCTGTTGCCCGCCTTATTCGCCATGCATCTTACTTTCATTGGCTACAATTTCTTGACCTTCACTTCTGCCAATGGGATCTCGATAAGTATATTGAGCTTAGTATGTCGTTCCTTTGGCTGTCGCTGACTTTCACTTATAAGACTAATTCCATAGGTAATTTCTTGTTCAATAATTACAGACAAGCCCTTGCTATCATTGCAAACTATATGCCCCACATCGAACACTTCAAGAAGCTCCATGCCTATGATGACACTGTGTTCGCAGCTTGGAAGAATGAAGAAATGATGTACCTTAAAGCACTAAAGCGTGAGCCTGAACAAGATACTCTATCCATTGCATATGTTGAGGCTTTAGAGAACCTGCAATGTGCTGAGTGCGTGATTTCTTTACTTCTACCAGAGCCTGATCTGAATTTGCTTAGGGAGCGCTATGGCAGATTAAGCACCTGTCTTAGCGCACATCCGCTTAGTAATAGGTCCATGCTAATATGACTCTAAGTGCCCATATTAGCACTGGTATTACTTAAGCATAATTGGTGCTTAGTAAAGCAAGGCTCAAGCATCACTCCCCCACATAGAACATCAAGCCACATGATTAATGGCTTGCATGGACCGTAGAACACCTGTGCTACTATTGGACTTTATTTGTCCCTAATTGGGCTGAGGACTGGCTAGGTATGGCACCTAGTCCAAGCAGCCCAAGTGTTAGGCACACCCAAAAAGAGGCAACTACCATAAGTGCCAGACCAGTGCTTATATCTACACATGACTGGACCAACTTCCATGAAGTCTGGATCATAGGGAGTGATGATAACAAGGGAATTCCCACAGAGAGCTTCTGTGACTGATGAAAGATCACACTAGGAAGGCACTATGGTCCATGTGCACTGCAGACAGTCAGCAACCATGCTTCTTGGGCACTTATTCCCATGCCTTGTGATATAGAAGCAGTGCTGAACCACATGGACCATACAAGGAGATAAGGCCCATTAGTATAAGTAGTCAGTTGTACAGTTGTCTAGTTCCCCTGTCTTTGACCTGGTCTATACCCAACCAGCTCCTGTACTGTACATAGACTCCTTGTAGTTGCCTATAGTATTTTGTGACCCCCAACTTCGACTCCGATGCCTGAGACTGAATTGCACTGCAACCCCAGTAGAGCTGGTGGCTGGTTGCTGACAGTCTTCAATCTCTATGGACCATATCAAAGCCCTCCCTCTCTCTGCGACCTTTGACTCAATCCTCATCATTGTCTGCCAACTCACGAAACAAGCAATCTTTATCTCCACCAACACTGCAAATGAATTAGCTCAGCACTTCATCACTCATGTCTTCTTGAAGCACAGGCTACCTGCAGACATAGTATCAGAATGTGAGTGAGGGTGACTGGGTGTGAGTATTGGTGTGAGTCATGGTGAGGCTATGTGAGGAACTGGAATGGCAGTATCTGAGGGTTGTTAGGGTGAGTGAGGGTGAGTGGGGCAAAAAAATGTAATGGCAAGGGTATATGAGGGTGAGCAAGGGGTGTTGAGATGAAGGTGAGTAAAGGTGTAAGTTAACATGAAAAGGGTGAGCAAGGGGTGTTGAGATGAAGGTGAGTAAAGGTCACTATGGACCCAATAGCAGGTTATTATCACCATCCAGTCAGATGATTTGTGACTTTCACCCAAAAATCAGTGCAAAACAGGTGATGGGTGATTTCTAATCACCATTAAAATCAAGGGATATTCACTAGATAAGATTGAGTTATATAATACACCCCTCAATATGGTTGATATTAAACTAGGGGATATTGGGTTGTACAAATCACTCTTTACAACAAGGGATTTTCAACATGATAAGATTGAGTTATATAGTACACCCCTCAATATGGGTGATATTAAACTAGAGGATATTGGGTTGTACAAATCACTCTTTACAACAAGGGATATTCAACATGATGAGATTGAGTTATATAGTACACCCCCCAATATGGGTGATATTAAACTAGAGGATATTGGGTTGCCTGCAGGTGAAATTGGTGAGTGGGCCATATGTAGGACATTTAGGCCAAACAAGGGCACAACTACTATACATGGAGAGGGCAGGAGGGTAGCAACACAAAATACAGATGCAAGGCTGGTGGAGGGACAACAAATGAGAGCAAGGAGGGATGACATATGCAAGGGAGGGCAAGAGAGGAGGCAGAGGAGCAGGGAAAAAGAGGTCTTAAGTGAAAAGCAAGCACTAGGGTGAAAAAGGAAAGAAGCAGAGGATGAGATGCGGGGCATCTAGAGGCGCGGAGCATGAGACACACGGGGCATGGTGTGCAAGGGCGAAAGATGCATGGGGCATGGTGTGCAAGGGCGAAAGACGCAGAGTGTGGGAGGCACGGATGCCGAGGGGGTATGCTCGGGTCACTGATTAGACTATAGTAAATGCCCTCTTGTCTATGCCCATATTGAGATTGGTACTGTCATCTGAGTTTGTGAATGACTGACCCGGTTCCAGGAGGGAGGCATCAACCTCAAAAAAATCTTCCTTGTCCCCATTGACTAAGCCTCTCTAGTCCCAATCCTATGTTCTCCTTCTCCCTCTGGCCAGGTGACACGATGGCTCATCCTGCTTGTTCCACCTTATTGTGCAGCCAGAAACGCAGCGATAATCCTGCCTGTCCAGTCACCTGAGTTGGAGATGATGAACAAGAATCCAGTCTTCCCCGGCTCAGAGATAGATGCAAAGGAGTGCCACTGGAGTAGAGGGCTTGTGCTAAGATGGAAGTAGCTCCCTGCTTTCCACTTGTCGTGCCAATGCATAATTTCTTCGGCACCTACTAACATTTTGGAGCAGTCAACCGTACGCGACCTTGTGCATCAAGTCCATCTTGACCTGCAGCTCGCATATTGTCGCCAACCCACCAAGGACCTGGGAGACTTATTCAAGATGGTAAGCAAGGGATATCGTAGACAATCGTGACTTAAGTCATCCACGTAGGCACGTCGCCTTCAACCCCATCTTTCATATTTTCAGAATGACTGGGCTACAGCCGAACTGGTCAAACAATATCTCAGTAATCACAGGAAAAGCAACTCACGTAAGAGACGACTACTGCCCGGAGCACCGGAACAGGCGAAGAGGCGCCGTCAGACTGATAAAGCGACCTCAGGTGACGAAGATAGCAACGATGCTGACGAAGATAGCAACGATGCTGACGAAGATAGCAACGATGCTGACGAAGATAGCAATGATGCTGACGAAGATAGCAACGATGCTGACAAAGAGCAGGAATATGATGTCCAGAATGCGGCGGGTGGTGAGGGCAGTGAGGGAGAAAGCGTGGATTGTTGACCAGATGGACGTTTAGATTGGATAGGCTGATAAAATGGACATCGAGTGCGACAAACTTGAGGCATGGTGAAGTCGTGTAATTGAGTGTCATACATAGACGTCGAGCGTGACAAACTTGAGGCATGGTGAAGTCGTGTATTTGAGTGCCATAGTGTGCTAGTTGAACCCGATGACTTGCGACGCTTTCCGCACATCGTCGGGCTAAGCCTTCGGGCGCTCATCATTGCCTGTCCCCAACATCCCCAACATCCCCAACATCAGTGCCGTACGCAGATGACAACAATTTTGGTTTAGGATACTGACGACACCGCTATTTTGATGCTTTTGCGCAATGCGCCTCATTATTGTTACATTTTCTATGCTATCTATTAACTGGCTGGTATAAAGTACGCCGACGACGGTCAGCGGTTGAGGATTGCGCGATGATGTGGTTGGAAGCAAGAAGAAAAAAACATTACCAAACAACCCCCCCTGCTTACTTACGCCCCACGCTTCGCTTCGGTAACTGCCGCACACATATGGAAACGCCATGTTCGCGTCGACGGTCTGGGTCACACCACCACTCTTCACGCGCGAGGTGCTCGAGATGACACAGGTCAGTGAGCGCCTTCCGAGTCGTGCTTGCGCTGCACTTCACCTACAGCAAGGCATAGTAGCAGCAGCAGCTGGCAGCAACGGTTCGTCCCCATCCCTTCTCCCCTCGACCTATCATTTTTCAGTCCAATTCGTGGCAACGACAGCGGGAGCAACAGCAGCGTGCGGCGACAACAACGACAGAATGACAATACCTGCTACACGGGCCGGCGACGGCTGCAGCAGCTGACAATCACCAGCAGCCGACGAGGACGACGCACCAGCGGCTAACGACGACGACGACGCACCTGCAGCCCACGGAGACGACAACCGACGACGGCAGCAGTGGCCGACGATGAGACGCACCAGCAGCCAATGACGACCGACGACGGCAGCAGTGGCCGACGGTGAGACTGGCAGCAGCGGCCGACGACGACGACGACGCACCAGCAGCTAACGACGACGACGACGCACCAGCAACTAACGACGACGACGGCGCACCAGCAGCCAACGATGACGATCGACGACAGCAGCAGCGGCCGACGATGACGACGCACCAGCAGCCAACGACGACGACGACGCACCAGCAGCCAACGACGACGACTGACGACGGCAGCAGCGGCCGACGATGACGACGCACCAGCAGCTAACGATGACGACGGCCCACCAGCAGCGGCCGACGATGACGACGCACCAGCAGCTAACGACGACGATGGCGCATCAGCAGCCAACGACGACGATCGACGACGGCAGCAGCGGCTGACGGTGACGACGCACCAGCAGCCAACGACGACGATCGACGACGGCAGCAGCGGCCGACGATGACGATCGACGACAGCTGCTGCTGCTGCTGCTGCTGCTGCTGCAGGGGCCAGCGGCTTCAGCAGCCAGCGACGGCAATAACAACAATGGTGGCTGCGGCAGAGGCAACAGCATGCGGCAACAATGGCGCAAGCCCCCGACAGTGGTCGCTGACCAACGGCTGGGACTTGGGCCATTGGTGGCAGCTGGGCAAGTGGCAGCTGGGCAGGGAGTGGCAGTGGCGGCAGCAGGGCGGGGAACGGAGGTGGCAGTAGGGCGAGGAGTGAGAATGGCAGCAGCGCAGCAAGGGCAGGCGGGAGCAGCCATGAACAAGCTTGTCGTTGTTGCCAATGATGAGGAGAACGGCGCGAAGTTCATGTCTGTTATCAGTTCAGCTGCAATTTTTTAGATGACCAAAAGTTGTCCATTGCTTTCAGTCTTGGAGCCAGAGGTACTGGAGGCGCCTGAGGCAGAGACAGTTGACATACATGAACAGCTGAAATGAACGAAGCAAAAACAAGGATTGATGATACTATTGTAAACCAGGAGAGGCCGCCGACCAAAACGACTCAAGACATTGCTGCTCTCTGAATCCTCCATCCGCACCCCATATTTTCCTCGCGCTCTCGCAACAAAAGACAAAGTCAGTAATCTCTCCACCCTCCTGGAACCTGACCTGCTTGTCCCTTGTTCCCGCCTACGCCAAACAACTGCGCGCACGAATCGTACACCACCTTGTTCACCTTGAAAGAGTCGCCGAGAGAGATGGTGGATCGTCGATGATGGCATGCCGCCGAGCCCGAGGAGTGCGCCGTCTGGATGCACAGCTAAGGATGTGAACGGCTTGTCGGATGCGACTGAGCGGAAGATCAGCTTGTTGGCAAATAATTCGTGGAGGGAGTACGTCTTATCGAGAGAACTGAGGGCAAGAAGGGTTGATGTGGGATGGCTAGACCCATGATCTGTGGATACGAATATTTAAAAGTATATACTCTGGAGTAAAAAATTGTTTTGAATGAAAAATGGACTCACGGGAGAGGACCACCATTATCATAGCCACTGCCACCCATAATCATACTCATTCTCATCATTACCGCAGCCACCTGCAGGCGCAGTGCACCAATGCCCTTCCCCGATGCCAAGCGGTCACAGCGGTGGGCAGTGACAATGTCCATGAAGGATTGTATAATGAAGCAGACATGTATTTAAAGCATGTATGAAAAAGAACCGAATCAAAATATATATTCTTGACAAGATATTGACAAATGATTGAGCTCGTTGTTGGGGACGATGAGCACGAAGGTTCAGGACGGTGGGCGGGCGCATGATGGCAGTGACAGGCGTGGGAACACGGGGTTAACACGGGTGAGCCCTCTCGATACTTGGAAGGCCAGACCGAATATTAGGAATAAACTGGAATCTGAATGCGTGGGTATGCGAATAGTGTTGCCACGGTTCGGTTAATTTCGGTTAACCGAACTCAAACCGATGCTTTTAAAACTTCAATAAATTCTGTAAAATTATGGAAATATTTCTGGAGATTTCTACACATATTTTAAACCTACTCTAATTTTTCTGCGATTTTACAGATTTTATTTGAGATCGGTTTGAGATCGGTTAACTGAAATTAACCGAACTGTGGCAACACTATACGCGAACATGGCGTTTCCATATATGTACTGCACTCGGCAGTTACCGAAGCATGGGGCATAAGCAAGCAGGGGGGTTTGTTTGGTAATGTTTTTTTCTTCTTGCTTCCAACCACATCATCACACAGTCCTCAACCGCTGACCGTCGTCGTACTTTATACAATAGATAGCACAGAAAATGTAACAATAATGAGGCGCATTGCGCAAAAGCATCAAAATAGCGGTGTCGTCAGTATCCTAAACCAAAATTGTCATCATCTGCATACGGCACTGATGTTGGGGATGTTGAGAACGTTGGGAACGTTGGGGACAGGCGATGATGAGCGCCCGAAGGCTTAGCCCGACGATGTGCAGAAAAGCGTCACAAGTCATCATCGGCGTAGGTGACTTGCGGACGACACTGATGTTGGGGACAGGCGATGAAGGTTTGTCTTACATCCTTTTTCGACTGCTGACATCTCAAACTGGTGCATAAATTACTAGCATTCGCCACTGCACCGCCGTTACGCCTCTAGTCTTGAAAGTCTCGAACAGGCACATAAATTATTGTGCCGTTTCAGCCGCTTCAATCATACAATACACGCATATCCGCTGTACAAACCCTAGCGGCAGGGACATGGGCAATGATTGTGGTGAGCACTGGCAGTATTTGAGTTTCGGGCAGGCATTACATACACGGCAGTGCTCACTTACACTTCGTACCAGCGCTCGCAGTTAGTGGTTGGCGAATGGCCCTCTCCATGACTCCACATTGTGTTCCCTGTATTGCGAAGAATGTAGCCTCATGAACGTTCAGAGGATACTGGATTCATGTACGCCTCTTCTACGGGGAGGCACATCTCTCCGGTAAGCATCCCATGTCGAGCTATTTGCTGCAGTGTGCGCCCCTGCTGATGAGCCCGACGTATGTCATGTTTTATGTCAACCATCAGCTTCCGATAGTGGTAGGCCATACGAAGTGCATGACGGTATTGTAGCTTGGCAGAACGTGCGGTGATGTGAAGAGACTGGTATCGCTTATACACATCGTTTACTTCCCTCTGTGCATATATTCCCATGACCTCGTGAAATACTAAGCATGCTTAGAGTGTTTGCTTTACACAGTTTGCTCACAACACTTCGGAGGTGTCGATATGCGCCAGCTGACTCGCGTGTGTTGTTAATCAATGGGGCAGTAACCAGTGGGGGAAGCTCGTCATTGAATGTCGTGTGGGGGAGCTGGGCCATTGGCGTCAAGGTGGGCATCTCCTGGTGAGTGTTGGGGTTGTCTGTTGTGTTCCGAAGAAGAAATGGAACTGATCTGTTCCTAGCTGATATTCTAGCCTACGCTTTCTCGCTTTCTCGCTTTGTTGTTTCACTTTCTTGCCTTGCCACTATTTTGTCGCTTTATTGCTTCCCTTTCTCGCTTTGCTTTGATGCTTCATTTCCATCGCTTTGTCATCTCACTTTCTCGCTTTGTTGCTTTGTTTCTTCACTCCTTATGTCACCTCGTTGCGCGGCCGCACGTGGCACCTCGTTGCGCGAACGCACGTGGCTTTATTTATGTGCCACATCCAAGACATTGGCAGTTAGCGGTTTGTCTGTATCAGGTTGAGTGGTTTTCTCGTGGCGGGTGGATATTGTAGCAGTTGGCCGACGGAATTGACATTCTCCGCCCGCCCTCCTTCCTCCTCATGACCTTGCTGAACATGGCTCTTCGTGGGCGGACTCTGATATTGTACGCCATCGGTTACTCGCTATGACAAAACACTCACCAGATCCTATTGCCTGCCCCAGCACCCAATTTTTACCATGCTGTGTCAATGTCCTTACATTTCCTTCGTAATTTTGAAGCACTGAGAGTCGACGATGACTCTCACAGATCAAGCTCAAGGTGCGCAAGAAGAAAGAAGACCATGAGCGGGATGCGAACAGGGAGGATTTGCTCAAATTTCTCAATTCGACCTTCGGGTGAGCTCTGTCAGCTGTACGTACGTCGAGGCACGTCCCTGGTGCCGTATTTTATCGACCGAAATCCTCTTCATTTTTGGAGCCCATCTTGGCGTGCTCCTGGGAGCAGTGGAGCGATCATAATATTGTACTTTGTCCGGCTCAGTGCTCAGCCGCCAGCTCGTCGTCGGCCCCGTTGCCGGCCCAGTTCGTTTACCTTTTTACTATAGAGAAACCTCCTTTCCCTACTCATTTATGTCGTCCTCACTAGCACCATACAACGTCACCCTTTCTGACCAGACTCCAACTATCCAATACTCACCCACTCGCGATGGCCCACTCTCCCAAGGCTGGAATATCTCCTACTCAGTCCCCATCATCCCGAAACAAATCGATCCGACCGCTGCAGGCTCCAGCTCACACCGCACGACGATGCCCGGTGCCCGCTTGCTGCTCAATTTCACGGGCACAGCCGTGTACCTCCTTGGCACAGCCCAAGCCCCTGGCGCATACGACGCCACGGTTGACAGCCACAAGCGCGCGCCTGGCAGCGGTGGGGGTCTGTTGGCGAGCATCACTGGTCTTCCGTACGGAGATCACCAAGTTGGGCTAACTGTCGTGAAGCCGGTGGAGGTCGCCGTACGGGGGGCTATCGTCACAATCGGACTGGGCCTGCCAGGGTTCGTTTCCCGAGGTTGCTCTATGTCTTTGCTCATGCAGAGCTTGCCACCAGGATTTCTCCTGTGCAACGCACGGTGAACGCTGTCCTCATGGACGGAACAATTAGGCCCAACCCGTTCTTCCAATATAACAATCCGCCAGGAAATCCCTGGCAGCTTGGCCCGCCAATGTACAGTAAGTCTCTGTCCTCTGCGCGCCTGCATACTCTAGAAATCCGAACAATGTGTTTCTTCACTAACAGTCCACAATGGGATGACACCGCTGGTGCTCAGGCCCGAGATGACCACCGTGGGCGGCAAGCGTTCGCAGGGCTCGTCTCTCTTATTTACCCTCACGCAGACGTCCGCGTTCTTCCTACATGGTGCGGCTTCTCGACCTGCACTCGACATGGGTCGACGCTGATGAAGTACTCTTCTGGCGGAGCGGCCTAGACCGCGACATGACATATCTGGTCGAAGTCAAGTCCGAGGTGGCTGGCGCAAACATGTTTTTCGGTGTCAGATCGGTGGATATACTTGATGCTGGCAGGTGTGTTTCGTCCGACTTCTTGTTCATCTGGGGTTTGCCGCTCACGGTCATTTAGCAACAGTGGCCCAGCCGCGCGTCTACAGGTGCGTGTTCTCAGATGCGTTGGGCAATGTGTTCACATCCATACCAAAAGTAGCATCGTAGCTCTCGTGCATGTTGACCGTACTCCCCGCTCGAACCAAGCGCCCGCAAATGCTCACCCAACAGACTCTCCCCTCTGAGTTCACCTTATCTCTTCCTTTTGCCGTGTAGCATCATTCAGGCAAATGCCCTGCATTGACCTCCCTTAGGTTTATTGCTCAGATTACCTGTATTCAACGTAAATGACCCAAATTTCATTTCACAAATTACCTACCTGTACTCAGTGCAATTGACCCAAATTTCATTTCACAAATTACATCAGCAAAACAGATTGGACAGGGGCTAGGTATGTACTGGTTTTAGGTGGTTTATAACACCTATAGGTAGTATAGAGAAGTATATATCAGTACATACCTAGCCCCTGTCCAATCTGTTTTGCTGATGTACCTACCTGTACTCAGTGCAATTGACCCAAATTTCATTTCACAAATTACCTACCTGTACTCAGTGCAATTGACCCAAATTTCATTTCACAAATTACCTACCTGTATCCAGTGCAATTGACCCAAATTTTATTTCACAAATTACCCACCTGTATTCAGTGCAATTGACCCCTGCTTTATGGTTAATATACTCTGTCTAAAATGGGGAAAATAGCCTGACAGAGCCCCAGTTTCATGGCTAATAATCACCTGTTTTCCAGCTTTTGACTGGTACAAAGATAGTGAAAAGCACCTCAGATTATGGTTGAGATGACCCAAAAACTATTGTGAAATTAACCCATTAGATCAGCTTAAAATGCACTTATGATATAGTGAAATTCACCATTAGAAATCAGCTTAAAAGACACCTGTACTGTAGGAATAATCACCCAGAGAACAGTGGGTGAATTCGGTCATATAAGTGGTGAAAATCACCTGTTTCATGTACCCAATAAAGATGTGATTATCAACAAGTCCTGGTGATTTTCACCTAGGAAACCATGGCTATTCACCACTTCTCAGGGTGTTTCATATGGTGATTTTCACCAGGTTTTGGTCTTGCAGTGGGTGTAAGTTAACATGAAAAGGGTGAGCAAGGGGTGTTGAGATGAAGGTGAGTAAAGGTGTAAGTTAACATGAAAAGGGTGAGCAAGGGGTGTTGAGATGAAGGTGAGTAAAGGTGTAAGTTAACATGAAAAGGGTGAGCAAGGGGTGTTGAGATGAAGGTGAGTAAAGGTGTAAGTTAACATGAAAAGGGTGAGCAAGGGGTGTTGAGATGAAGGTGAGTAAAGGTGTGAGTTAACATGAAAAGGGTGAATGAGGGTAAGGTTGGGATGAGTGTCAGAGTGAAATTGGTTGTGAGGGAAAGGGAAAGGGAAAGGGAAAGGGAAAGGGAAAGGGAAAGGGAAAGGGAAAGGGAAAGGGAAAGGGAAAGGGAAAGGGATGAGGGTGAGGGTGAGGGTGACTGAGGTGAAGTGGGTGAAGAAGCAGGTAAGAGCATTGGGGTGAGGAGAGGTGAGTGCATGGATTGGTGTGTGTAGTAGTCATGTTATGGCATGTTTTGGCAGCCTTCAACCACTCAGCTTTGTTCTCATGGGACACGGGCGCTTGGGCGGGAACGATTACGTAAGCGTGTCCTGGGACACGCCTCCGCCCCCTCTCTGGCCTCTCGACCTCGGACACCGTTCAGGAGGCGGGTCGTCGGTGCCCCGGGCTGAGCTCACTGCCACAGCCGCCGCTGTGACTCCCTTTTTTGGGTCTTTTCCCCCGAGTGGCACTGCTAGCAGTCCCAATCTCAAGAACTGTGCCAGAACCGTATCTCAACTCGCGGCTCAACTGGGTCATCACCAACTCGTTTGTTCATCTTGTGGCTCGTGTTAGCACAAACTAAACCTTCCCCCCCCTCTAGCCCACTTCTTGCAATGGTTCCCAGGCCCTCGGATGTCACCGTTGCCGGCATCTTGCACGCCAAACAGAAGGAGCTCCACTTCTGGATCAAGCAGGCGAATGCCGCAGCTGGCAGCAAGGTCCTGACTCTACAAGGCACCATCTGCACCCTTCGTGAGAAGCTCGCGCAGTACTATGGCCTCGACCTCACCTGCACAGCCTCAAAGACCAATATCGTTATTGCCAGCCTGGTCTCGATGGATCTGCAGCTTCAGCGCAAGCAGTGGGCATACCTACGGACCCTGGGGAGGGAATGGGAGGCGAGAGCAGCCGCGGGACGGCCTTTCATGCTGTTGGACACTGATTGTGAGTCCTGTCTCCGCCTGGCTCATCCTGTGCTTGCTTCTCACCTCCGACAGGCCAGGGCGCTGACGGGTCCATGCCCCTCCCTCCCTCCAGTCCGTCCCATCCAAACAGCATGCCCCCACCTTCTAGCCCAACCTCTGGCAGCCACAGTGACCCAGCAACACGTGGGGCACCATTGCAGATGGCGGGAGATTGCAACCACGAGGTGCGGTGATTTCTTTGTCGTTGCTGCTATCTTGGCTCAATCTCACATGCCGTTGCCCACCTGTGCTGCTACAGGCATCACCAGATGCCATCCCTGAGGTGGCGATAGCCCCTGCCGTGCCAAGCACCCACTCCAACCCCGGGCCCGATGCCGAGTTTCTTCAAGCCTGTGCCTTGGATCTTGAGGTGCTACAGCGGGCAAAAGATCTTCAGGCCGTGGTTGCCCAGGTTGAGTCAGGTGAGGTGAGCCAAGTCCGCCAGCTCTACGGACCACGGAAGGGCAGGAAGGCCAACCCGGCCTGGGCAAAAATGAAGGTCACAGTGACCCGGCGTGAGCGTGTCTACGAGCAGCTGGCTGGGGAATTCAGCGGTGACAAGGAGCAGTTCTTTGACTTTTTCACAGTTGATCAGACCTCAATGAGGTCCTATCGGAAGATTGCGCAGGCAATCCCCTGGATGCAGAAGGACCTCAAGGTAGAACAGATCAATCAAAAGTATTTTGACCCGGCAGGGCTGTTTTCACCCAGCATCTGGCATGCATGCTGGGCAGGAAAGAACAACTGGGAGATCTGGAGGGCCCTCGGGATGGAGCGGTATGATAAGTAGCCTACTTAACAATGCTGCCGTTTACTGTGATTGCGGTCGTAATCTACCATATGCTCGTGGTTGTCATTGGGTGAATAGAAATAGCGGAACATAGTCACTGCCTCCAGCTGCGTCCAGCCTCCCCAGCCAGTGACCATGTCAATGCTCCACCCATTGTCTCTGATGCGGTGCTGACATCCTCCACGACGGAATGAATGCGTACCATACAATGACCATGACTTGTAACTGAGATTCTGGAGGTCTCGGCTCAGTGAACGGCTCATGATGCTCGTTGTCTGTATCAAATCAGTTGTTTGGAACAGTACATGGGACCTGATGTGCACTTACCACTGCTTGCTCTGTTAAGACAGCACCAGAGGCATGTACTTACAGGAACAGTGGACCAGTAGGGTGCACATTTTCTCCATAGAGCATAGCAAGGAGTATCAGTGCCCGGACTGGACATATCAGTGGATCCAAATCATTGGCATGCAGCCTCCAAGTATGCAGGATCCCAGTTTGAGCTGTTTTCCGAGTCTTGAGTTGGACTTCAAAGTATGCACCTGCAAAAGGGACATGAGAATTTGTCTTCTCTTTCCATATTCCTAACTTTAGATTCACAATTGCCCGGTATCATATTAATGCTCTCAAACTCAAGGGTAACTACCTCATCAATTCAAAGCATCATAAGCCAGGCAAGGAGGTAAATAGTCTATGTATATCAAAGTTGTCCTCTGAGAACAACGCATCAATGTGGGTGCTCACATATCGGACTGCACCCCACCGTGTTTCTCCTACAGATAGGCCTTGTTTGACACAAAGGCTGTAGAGCCGGTGCATGTCATCCAAGGAGAGGGCTCGAGCTGAGCTTGACACCTCACCAGCCTTTGCCTTCATTTTCTCAAGGCCGGTCATGAACTCCGAGACAACCCAGGACCGTGTGGGCAAGCCATGGCTGAGCCTGGCATCAGCCATTGAATGCAGAAGAGATATGGGACGCACCAGGTCCCATCCTTGTCCACCTGCCAATCTGTAATGCTCTCACTTGGCCGAACATTACGGTACCAGAGTGTGAGGGCTGCACGGGTTGAGACGGCAGTTGCGTACTAGGGATTGCAAGGTTAGCCTCAGGGTCATGGTCTCTCAGGGTGCACAAGTACGCACTCGTCTTCCCTCATACCCCTCCTCCTTGCTGCCACACTTTTGGGTGATATAATGGCGGATGTCATACGGTGTCTGGCTGGTGACCACCTTTGGGTCCCAAGCCCGTTTGCTCTGCTGGTGAAAATCAATGTAGGCCTTGATAATTCTTCATGATAATGATCAGACGAAGCTTGAACTGAAGCCGAGATGGGCAGGGGGCTTACCTGTAGTGGTTGGCCCGTGTTCTCACGGCAATACTGCCACGAGTAATGTGGGCCACATAGACCTCAAGCTCATCACATGCCACCTGCTCCGGGAAGTCATCCATGGTCTCCGAGAGGAGGAGGTCAAGGTCGAGGGAGTCAAACTCCTCGAGCTCAAGTTGCAGCATCTCCTTTGAGATCTAAGCCATGCCGTTGTCCTCAGTGAGTGCTGGCAGGCAAAATTTGGCAGTGAATAGATGCTCACCTTGGGCTCAGTGACCTCACTCTCAATGTCATTTGTGCCGGTACCCACCCCCACTCCAGCAACACCACCTGGGCTGAGGTTGGAGTTGGGGACTGTGCGGCCGCCGCAAATGGGGGGCGGAGGGGTGCGGGCTTCAATGATATCCATTCACGCAGGCTTGGGCAGGTGTCAGCTTGATGTGGTTGCGCAGGCAGGTCACAATGGACAGCAAGCAAGAGGGGGATGGGAGCCTGTGGATGCAGAATTTAGTGCGCTCTTGTATGAGACAAACTGAAACAAACTGACTCGGTGGCGAGCAGCAGTCAGCATTACAAGTAAGTATTGTGATCGGGACAGGGTCTGTTGGTTCAGACGAGAGCGCCGCTGCCATTGTAGACGGAGTGAGGCGGCGGCAGCTGGGAGCGGTGGGGACATGACACAACAGGACGTCTACAATGGCAGCGGCGCTCTCGTCTGAACCAACAGACCCTGTCCCGATCACAATACTTACTTGTAATGCTGACTGCTGCTCGCCACCGAGTCAGTTTGTTTCAGTTTGTCTCATACAAGAGCGCACTAAATTCTGCATCCACAGGCTCCCATCCCCCTCTTGCTTGCTGTCCATTGTGACCTGCCTGCGCAACCACATCAAGCTGACACCTGCCCAAGCCTGCGTGAATGGATATCATTGAAGCCCGCACCCCTCCGCCCCCCATTTGCGGCGGCCGCACAGTCCCCAACTCCAACCTCAGCCCAGGTGGTGTTGCTGGAGTGGGGGTGGGTACCGGCACAAATGACATTGAGAGTGAGGTCACTGAGCCCAAGGTGAGCATCTATTCACTGCCAAATTTTGCCTGCCAGCACTCACTGAGGACAACGGCATGGCTTAGATCTCAAAGGAGATGCTGCAACTTGAGCTCGAGGAGTTTGACTCCCTCGACCTTGACCTCCTCCTCTCGGAGACCATGGATGACTTCCCGGAGCAGGTGGCATGTGATGAGCTTGAGGTCTATGTGGCCCACATTACTCGTGGCAGTATTGCCGTGAGAACACGGGCCAACCACTACAGGTAAGCCCCCTGCCCATCTCGGCTTCAGTTCAAGCTTCGTCTGATCATTATCATGAAGAATTATCAAGGCCTACATTGATTTTCACCAGCAGAGCAAACGGGCTTGGGACCCAAAGGTGGTCACCAGCCAGACACCGTATGACATCCGCCATTATATCACCCAAAAGTGTGGCAGCAAGGAGGAGGGGTATGAGGGAAGACGAGTGCGTACTTGCGCACCCTGAGAGACCATGACCCTGAGGCTAACCTTGCAATCCCTAGTACGCAACTGCCGTCTCAACCCGTGCAGCCCTCACACTCTGGTACCGTAATGTTCGGCCAAGTGAGAGCATTACAGATTGGCAGGTGGACAAGGATGGGACCTGGTGCGTCCCATATCTCTTCTGCATTCAATGGCTGATGCCAGGCTCAGCCATGGCTTGCCCACACGGTCCTGGGTTGTCTCGGAGTTCATGACCGGCCTTGAGAAAATGAAGGCAAAGGCTGGTGAGGTGTCAAGCTCAGCTCGAGCCCTCTCCTTGGATGACATGCACCGGCTCTACAGCCTTTGTGTCAAACAAGGCCTATCTGTAGGAGAAACACGGTGGGGTGCAGTCCGATATGTGAGCACCCACATTGATGCGTTGTTCTCAGAGGACAACTTTGATATACATAGACTATTTACCTCCTTGCCTGGCTTATGATGCTTTGAATTGATGAGGTAGTTACCCTTGAGTTTGAGAGCATTAATATGATACCGGGCAATTGTGAATCTAAAGTTAGGAATATGGAAAGAGAAGACAAATTCTCATGTCCCTTTTGCAGGTGCATACTTTGAAGTCCAACTCAAGACTCGGAAAACAGCTCAAACTGGGATCCTGCATACTTGGAGGCTGCATGCCAATGATTTGGATCCACTGATATGTCCAGTCCGGGCACTGATACTCCTTGCTATGCTCTATGGAGAAAATGTGCACCCTACTGGTCCACTGTTCCTGTAAGTACATGCCTCTGGTGCTGTCTTAACAGAGCAAGCAGTGGTAAGTGCACATCAGGTCCCATGTACTGTTCCAAACAACTGATTTGATACAGACAACGAGCATCATGAGCCGTTCACTGAGCCGAGACCTCCAGAATCTCAGTTACAAGTCATGGTCATTGTATGGTACGCATTCATTCCGTCGTGGAGGATGTCAGCACTGCATCAGAGACAATGGGTGGAGCATTGACATGGTCGCTGGCTGGGGAGGCTGGACGCAGCTGGAGGCAGTGACTATGTTCCGCTATTTCTATTCACCCAATGACAACCACGAGCATATGGTAGATTACGACCGCAATCACAGTAAACGGCAGCATTGTTAAGTAGGCTACTTATCATACCGCTCCATCCCGAGGGCCCTCCAGATCTCCCAGTTGTTCTTTCCTGCCCAGCATGCATGCCAGATGCTGGGTGAAAACAGCCCTGCCGGGTCAAAATACTTTTGATTGATCTGTTCTACCTTGAGGTCCTTCTGCATCCAGGGGATTGCCTGCGCAATCTTCCGATAGGACCTCATTGAGGTCTGATCAACTGTGAAAAAGTCAAAGAACTGCTCCTTGTCACCGCTGAATTCCCCAGCCAGCTGCTCGTAGACACGCTCACGCCGGGTCACTGTGACCTTCATTTTTGCCCAGGCCGGGTTGGCCTTCCTGCCCTTCCGTGGTCCGTAGAGCTGGCGGACTTGGCTCACCTCACCTGACTCAACCTGGGCAACCACGGCCTGAAGATCTTTTGCCCGCTGTAGCGCCTCAAGATCCAAGGCACAGGCTTGAAGAAACTCGGCATCGGGCCCGGGGTTGGAGTGGGTGCTTGGCACGGCAGGGGCTATCGCCACCTCAGGGATGGCATCTGGTGATGCCTGTAGCAGCACAGGTGGGCAACGGCATGTGAGATTGAGCCAAGATAGCAGCAACGACAAAGAAATCACCGCACCTCGTGGTTGCAATCTCCCGCCATCTGCAATGGTGCCCCACGTGTTGCTGGGTCACTGTGGCTGCCAGAGGTTGGGCTAGAAGGTGGGGGCATGCTGTTTGGATGGGACGGACTGGAGGGAGGGAGGGGCATGGACCCGTCAGCGCCCTGGCCTGTCGGAGGTGAGAAGCAAGCACAGGATGAGCCAGGCGGAGACAGGACTCACAATCGGTGTCCAACAGCATGAAAGGCCGTCCCGCGGCTGCTCTCGCCTCCCATTCCCTCCCCAGGGTCCGTAGGTATGCCCACTGCTTGCGCTGAAGCTGCAGATCCATCGAGACCAGGCTGGCAATAACGATATTGGTCTTTGAGGCCGTGCAGGTGAGGTCGAGGCCATAGTACTGCGCGAGCTTCTCGCGAAGGGTGCAGATGGTGCCTTGTAGAGTCAGGACCTTGCTGCCAGCTGCGGCATTCGCCTGCTTGATCCAGAAGTGGAGCTCCTTCTGTTTGGCGTGCAAGATGCCGGCAACGGTGACATCCGAGGGCCTGGGAACCATTGCAAGAAGTGGGCTAGAGGGGGGGGAAGGTTTAGTTTGTGCTAACACGAGCCACAAGATGAACAAACGAGTTGGTGATGACCCAGTTGAGCCGCGAGTTGAGATACGGTTCTGGCACAGTTCTTGAGATTGGGACTGCTAGCAGTGCCACTTGGGGGAAAAGACCCAAAAAAGGGAGTCACAGCGGCGGCTGTGGCAGTGAGCTCAGCCCGGGGCACCGACGACCCGCCTCCTGAACGGTGTCCGAGGTCGAGAGGCCAGAGAGGGGGCGGAGGCGTGTCCCAGGACACGCTTACGTAATCGTTCCCGCCCAAGCGCCCGTGTCCCATGAGAACAAAGCGATGTCACACGGCTAAGTGAACAGTAGCCGGGGGTCCGACTGAGCCACGTGGGTGGCTCGCTTACAAATGCTTATGCAAGTGTGTCCCGGCTCGTTCTAAGGGTTGCTGAGTTGGCCTTAACCCCTGCATGCTGCTTGCAGGGCTTTATCCACTTATTTTACAATACATGAGCAGACATGACACCAGAGCCTCAAGGACTGCCCCAGCCTGTTTTATTAGTGGCAATGCCACGGGTCCTTATCTAGTTACTAATTACGCCGCCTACAAGCCCACAGCACTCGTCGAATACACAGTTCGCCAGCGCCGCGGAACGATTCCTTTTCTACGATAATGGCTTGACTCGACTTTTGCCTCCGTGGTTTCTTCACTCGACCCTCCTGCACGACCTCTCTCTCGAACAAGCAAGAGCGGATCCACTGTCAATCGCCTTGCGCTCCCAACATGTTGCAAATAGGACTACCGAGTCATCACATGCGTCATGCCCTGCAGATCACCATCTGCGACACGTCAGGTCCGGAAATCACCAATCATCCTTACTAGAAATTATTAAAAAAAGAAAACCGATACGGACCTGGCCTGCCCGTCTACACCGCCGGAACACACTCTGTGATATCCATCATCTCATCCGACGGATCTAGCTCTCAAGTTCGCTCCATTCGCTTGATAGCTATATTCAGCTTTCTCCTGAGGTTCAGATGCTTTCCAATATGCAAATTATGTCCAACTCTTAGTCTTACTACTTGATGGTTGTGCGAGATGACCAATCCACGACTCGTGCAGGAACACGCCGTGCATGTCCATTCGATTCCACGCATCAGACCCGGAGACCTTCAGAGAGTTGTTGTCGATGTCGCGATGGTTTAATGCACGTGAATTAGAGAGTAGAACGGGGATGAGTCGTCCGATTGGATTGAATAACTCAAGTAGAGGAGCTAAACATTTTGTTATAAGACCGCGGGCCGTGCATCAATTCCACCGTGTCGTTGACGAGGCCCAGATCTGCGCACGAGGCAATGTTGACTTCGGGGACAAAGAACAGAAGGAAGACACGCACCGAGATCAGATCCAAGGTTGATGACGGCCATTAACTTAATTGTCGAGGCATCAAGGACTTTGCCCAAGATTTCAGCATAAGTGTCTTTGAACCGGACATCCTGTATGAATTCCTTTAGCGCCGGCAATGGTGTTGATTGGGTAGCCGTACTTCTGTGAACTTGATTGTAACCTGCCCGCCATCGCAAGCCTGCACTGATGCAATGTCCGAGTCCTCTCCCTGGAACTGATAAATTCAGAAAGATGTTTCGTTTCGACCGTTTCGACGGGTGCTTGCGTACTTTGAGTAGTTTACAAGTCAAGCGCACTGTCTTCCCGACATAGTTCGGCAAACGCGCTGCGTTGACGCGGGGCGAGACGAACTCCATGCACACCCTGGATCGTAGTAGAGTTGAGACCGTCGGCGTTGCTGTGCCATTGCACGTGGCGAGTATGTCACTCTTCGTACGGCCATTACAAGCTACCTACACAGCGTGTGCGTTCTCCACACTGTGGGTAGCTTTTTTTCACAGTACGCCATGTCAGCTTGGCGGTGGGCCACGCACTCAACCGAGGAAGGAGAAATACAAGGCGAAAAGTAAATATCGTAGACCGTCCCCTGTCCTTGTTGCTGACCGAAGACGATCTTGTCAGCTCCTAGCTCGAGCCGTAAACTCGCGAAAAGCCTCGGTCCAAAGTCTGGTCGCCCCGAGCCCTTTCAGGTCGTCCCTCGGGAGAAGAAAGGGAATAAACTCTCTTCTCGGACACCTCCACCTCTATCTCTACATGATGCAGCGCCTGCGTCTCCGTTTGTGCGCGACGCAGCACCCCACCTTTCAAGATCGGGAGCACCGCGACTATCAAGCTCCAAACAGAAGCAGGACGGCTTCCTGCTTCGTCCGCAAAAACGGAGGCTCTCTCCGCGGAAAACACCCCGCGTGGAGGAGCAATACCCCAAACGAGGAACATCTTCAGGCCCAACTGCCAAAAATTTGTCGTCTGAAGTACTAGACACACCCAATGATCAATCTCAGCACAGCTCTAAACCCGCACCCCATCCAAATCGCCTCATTGATCGATTTACATCGCCACCCCTCCTTCCCGGGTTGCTCGAATCTATAGAACAGTTCCTCGGTCCTGAATCGCACCCGACACACATTCAAGCCTTGTCCATCAATCACTTCTTCGGAAACAAAGAGCAAGTAGCCATGATTGCTCCGCCCGCATGTGGTGGCAAGTGGCGACAATGTTTGCTGGCGAGTGAAACTGGGTCTGGAAAGTCTATCGCGTATCTGCTTCCAATGTTGCAGAGCTTGAAGCAGTCTGAGCTGCATCCTGAGCTCTCCTATTCCCCTCCCCATTCTTCATCACCCCAGCGAGCTCTGAATCCACGCGGCCTAATACTCGCCCCCACGCATGAGTTGGCGAGGCAGCTTGCAAGTTTCGCCAAAGGATTGTTGCACAATATCAAGCTAAGAGTGATGTGCATGTCTCGGGCCAATGCGCGCAACGACGACGCACCGGCGGCCCTTAGTTCATCGAAAATGGCGCACAGGCTCGCCGACGAAGAGATGGAGCTGGATGCGCACACGTCAGCGAGAGAGCACGATGTTGATATCGTGGTCGGCACGCCTAATAAATTGTTGGAGATGGTGAGGGGCTTTCGATGGGCAGATAGCCAAGACGACGGCCAGACGAGCGCGAGCGCACGCAAGTCCAAAGTCGTGATGGGACTTAGTCGAGTGGAATGGGTCGCAATTGATGAAGCTGATGTTCTGTTTGGTGCGTAGTCAAGATCCTGTGAACTAAGATGCTCTCAAGCCCAACCATATCCCAGATCCCGACTTCATAGATACTACTAAATTGCTCCTGACTGATGTTACCGATGCACGAAGGTTTGATGCTTCGGTTTCGCAAGCCTCTGCAGTCACCAGTGTTGCTTCGACTTCCCCTCATTCACGCCCGACAGAAGCGCGCGACATTAATCCAGACAGTTATCCATTCAACCTCATCATTTCTTCTGCCACCATCCCCTCCTCACTTGCGGCATATCTGGATAAGCACCATCCCAATCTAAGTAGACTCCTCTCTCCCGGTCTACACAAGCTTCCTCGTGGCCTTGTTACGGAATATGTGCCATGGAGCGGCGGAAATCGGTGGAGCGACGTCGAAAAGCGAATCCGTCAGGTTTGGGCCGAGGAAGCTTCCGGCGGGCATGACGTTGAGGGTGTGAGATCCAAGGTGCTTATCTTTTGCAACAAGGGCACCACCGTTGAGGATCTTGGCGAGTACTTGGATGGGAAAGGTGTGAAAAACATTGCTCTCAGGAGCCATGGAAAAATGAGGAAGAGAGGGAACAACCACCACCTAGACGGCTTCCTCAAAGTGCCGAAAGCGAAGGCTAATCGTACCACTCCCGCTTCCACCACCACCACCACCCCTCCCGATGATAGCAATGATGCGCCGCAAGTCCTTATCACGACGTCTCTCCTCTCCCGAGGGTTGGACTTCTCCCCGTCCGTGCGATACGTGCTCATTCCGGAGCCGCCGCGGAACACGATCGATTTCTTGCACCGCGCGGGCCGGAGCGGGCGGGCTGGCGAGTGGGGCCGCGTGGTTGTATTCGTTAAGGCGAAGGGACGGGGCAGCGGGCGCGACCAGGAGGTGCGCAAGACGATTGGTGCATTGGCGGCGCGCCCGGGTGGGAAGCAGAAAAGTGCTGGGGTACAGTTGTTGCAGCCTGCGTGGGGCGGGCACGAGACGACGCCGCCTGAGCAGATTGAGGGGAGCGTGAGGGGTATGGAGTATGCCAGCGGGCGTGATGGGAGAAAGGCGGCCCATAAAAATCAAGCGGAATATAAGGACTCGCGTGGCGTTGGTACTGCGTCGTTCGCTGAAATTTGAGAACCAGGACAGGCTTTATCGTTCTGTTTTGCACTTGCCCGTCGGTAGTGCCCGACACTTGGGCGTGATCGTGATTGATGATGTAATCAGGTAATAAGTTGGCCTTCGAGTGATCGAATCACAGAAGCTCGTTCGTGAGCTGGAATGCTACAGCCAGGGTCGACAGTGAGCGCTCCCCTGTCAGCACGGTTGATTCGATGCGAACAATCAAGCTTGTTGTGCTTGGCTCTTCTGGCGTTGGCAAGACCAGCGTAAGGACGCAGGTGAGCCTTACTGCCCCACATGGCTCTTTTTTTTCTGCGCATTGAAGTACATGGCAGTACATCTCGGGGAGATTCTCAATCGGGTATCGAGCAACCATTGGCGCAGATTTTATTACTAAGGCAATTTCACATCCCACAAGACCGGAGGAAGAGGGCATAACATTGCAGATATGGGTATGTGGGTTTGAATCGTCGGGTGTGAGAGACAAATTGACGGCTGTGCGCTAGGATACTGCAGGCCAAGAGCGTTTCTCCTCTTTGTCAAGCGCATTTTTTCGAGGCGCTGATGCTGCTATGTTCGTGTTCGACGTAGGCCGGCCGCAAACACTGGACGAGCTAGCCGGGTGGTGGACAGAGTTCAAGGATAAAGCACCGTTGCGAGACGAAGATGTCGAGCAGTTCTGCGCTGTAGTGGTCGGGAACAAAATTGACGTCATTGAGGGCGGTGTCGGCGGCGAAGGCGTTGTGACAGCGGTGGATGCCAAGGAATTTCTGCTGTCAATGATTCCTGTGGTAGAATGCCACAGCCCGAACACATCCGTATCGCCTCTGCGGCTGGAGATACCCTTGCCAACGGAATGCCTGTCACCACCCAACCTCCACACCACACCATTGAACACAACCGCCGAGGAGATCCCTATCCCATTTCCTCGCCCTCGAACTCGTTCAATTGACATCGACGCAATCTCTCCACCGGGTCCCTCTTCCGGCAGAGCCCGCGCGACGTCATCTTTTCGCGGCCACTCGCGGAGCATTGCGTCCTCTGCACGCCTGTACGGCGGCGCGGGGACGTCGAGCTCCAGCACGGCGCAGACGGTGTATCACACGCCGTCATCGTCGTATTTTGACACTTTTAGCACTGCACGGACGTCCACAGCGCCCGCATTGTTCCCGTCGACGCGGAGCGCGTCGGCTGGGTCTGACGCGTCAAGCGGCGTGACGATGACGCCGAGTCTCTTTGCGCGCCAGATGGCTCGGGACGGTACAACGTCGGACGAGACGTCGCAGGAGCCGCCATTTCGGCGCCAGCCTGATGTTGGCCCACGGTTGTTCTGGGCAAGCGCCAAGACGGGAGAGGGTGTTGAAGAGGTATTTGAGTACGTTGCGCGGCGGGTGGTAGCGCGGTGGGAGTGGGAGGAAGCGGTCGAAAGTCAACTCATGGTAGGTTCTTGATTCGTTTTTCCTTGTGCATCGACTGATCTATATCATAAGCGAACGCACAAGGGAAGCACCGGAGACACTATAAGAGTGGGGTTAGCGAATGGAACTGCTGCGGGTGCCCCGAGAACGAAGCGATGGGGTGGGTGTTGTGGATGAAGCGGGGAATTTGCACCATTGCTGGGATTTATGGTTATGGGAGTAATTTTTCGATTTATTGTATCACACTAACTATGCTTATACCAAACTACGGAGCGAAATCCCATTTCACGTTTGAGAAGAATTTCAGTGCGCATCAAACTCCATGTTTCGTGACCCCAACCTTCATCTTAGCACCCCGCGAATGATTTATTCTGGAGCACGCGGAGATACCTTCGCGGATATCTGAGATTGAATATTGAGTTTCCGTCTTCCGGCATTCCGGCATCTCACTCCTTGTCCTTGCAGTGATCGACATTACTCATTTGCCCGACGAACAACATTTGCACGTCCCCGCTCTCGACACCATCGTCGTCGCCACCAACGATGACCTCGACCCGTCGACCCTCGCCATCTCCATCTTCAGTGCCGACATCCAACTCAGGCAAGCTTCCCAAATTCTTCCAGAAGCAGGGTCGCGACCAGGCGCGAACCATCCCCTCACCTACGTCGGATCCGAGCACTACCAGCAACGCTTCCCGACAGTACAGGAAATCTTCCAAGCTACTCGTCTTTGGCAGAGACGCACAGACCAACAGTAGCACCACAAGTACCAGCGCCAGCAGCCCGAACATCAGCCCAAACATCAGCGACAACGACAAACCCTTCGATGTCGCCTCCACTCCGCACGATAACGCAATGGACGAGCCGCCAATCATCGTTGAGCCAGCGAGCCCCGCCCCGATTCCCATTCCGCGCGTCCGCACTCGCTCTGAGCGTCCTGTGTCAGAGCGACCGGTGTCAGATTCACCGCTCACCCTATCCATTCATACCTCCTCTTCTTACTCAAGCAGTAGCACGAAGATCGGCGACATTCCGAACCGCCTTTCGGGCTGGTTCCAGCATACGTTTAGCTCATCCGCCACGGACCTGACTCTCCCAGCTCTCCTGTCTCAAACACAAATTGCTGTGGCCTCCATATCGAGCCCAGCGAAAGCAAAATCAAATCCGCTCCTCACAGCCGCGAGGCATGGAAAGGGACAACTTGACAAGGCTTTCAGATATCTGTTAGACACGGACGCGTCTCCTTACAAGTCCCCTGAGCCAATATGGCTACTTGGCGTACAACATTCTGGCTATGAGCCAACTTCACCAATCACGCCCACGACGTCGACTATCTCACGCCGCGGCTCTGCCGATTCGCGACGTGCGCCCTCTTACCGTTCGTCATCATCATTGTCGTCGTCGCCCCCCACGGAACCGCCATCGTCTTTCCCAGCGCATTACTTCTCATCTCCAACTTCGACTTCCCTTGTGACCTCTCCTTCGCATTCCTCAAAAGTATTCTCTTCAGCGAGCTGGCCTCCAGCTTTCTATGCCGATTTTACGTCCAGAGTCTGGGTCACGTATCGATCACACTTTACCCCTATACGCGATTCAAGTCTCGACACGCTCGAGGCGTCTGCGACAGACCCGGATCAATGTCGCGACGCTGCGGTGAACTTTCAGACGAAACGATGGCCGTGGAACAGCGGTGAAAAATGTTGGACGAGTGATGCCGGATGGGGTTGTATGTTGAGGACGGGCCAGTCACTGTTGGCAAACGCCCTGATGCAGCTTCATCTTGGACGAGGTGTGTCGTCGTCTGTGTCCTTTCTTTCAGGAGAATTGTAATCCTGGGCCATAGCATGGAACCCTCCATCTCAACTTGTCTACTCGCCAGACTACGCGACTTATATCCAAATATTGACTTGGTTTTTTGACACGCCCTCTCCAGCGGCTCCTTTCAGTGTGCATCGTATGGCGCTAGCTGGGAAGGAGCTTGGTACAGACGTCGGGCAATGGTTCGGTCCCAGTGTGGCAGCCGGCGCCCTCAAGTAGTTTCGTCCCCTTTTGGGTTCATTTCAGTTCTGACTTATTCCTGCACAGGAGACTCACACAAGCGTTCCCTGGCGCCGGTATTGGCGTGTCTGTGGCCTCAGACAGTGTAATTTTCCAATCTGATGTCTATGCTGCGTCGAATTACGATGGCGAATTGTTGAGCTATCGCAAGCCGCATGTGTTGTCTTGGGGAGGCCGATCCGTGCTTGTACTAATTGGGATGAGACTGGGTATCGATGGAGTTAATCCGATTTATCATGACACCATTAAGGCGCGTTCAAAGCATCCCTTATCTGTTCCATTACTCATTTGAGAAAATAGGCGTTGTACACTTTCCCTCAGTCTGTCGGGATTGCAGGCGGCAGACCTTCTTCATCGTATTATTTTGTCGGTTCGCAAGCCGAGAATCTATTCTACCTTGATCCGCACCACACCCGGCCAACCATCCCGCTTCGGATGCCACCTTCCTCATCACTGAACCAGTGGAAGCGTACCACGACCCCCTCTGAGGACCTGTCCGATTATGAATCAGAGGGCAGTCGTAGGAAGCCAAGTAACCATGTCCGATCACCCACATCTCCACCCTCCTCCGTGAAAACGACGAGCTCCACTCTGAGCAACCACGTTCCGGCGTCGCCCTCGCCGCTGCAACACCAACTCTCCACATCGTCCTCCAACAGCGAGAGCTCGCACTCGCACGCGTCGTCCCAGGAGCCCCAGGCAATACGCGGGACAACTGACGCACGCCAGGCATCGTCGTCGTCACATGCGCGCTTACAGACGTTTGCGTCCGGCGCGGGGTCCTACTCGGAGACGATGGGATCACGCGAACTATCCGCGATCGAGGCACAGCTGGACGAGCTGCAGATGCATCTCGTGAGCGCGTACTCCGTAGCGGAGCTCAAGACGTTCCATTGTGAGCGCGTCCGCAAGATGCCGTTGAGCGCGCTGGATCCAAGTATGCTCATCGGCTTCTTGTGCAAGGATGAGCAGGACTGGGTTGATTTCAGGGCCAGAGTGAGTGAGGTGAGTAAAATTTCCAGCCGCTTTGTTGGGTCTTTTCTTTCTCCACAACCTGATTGGATGGGCACTGTAGTTGTCCGCGAATCACAAGACCATTTTTACGATACAAGATGAGCCGCCTGTCTTTGGATCGGATGATGATTTTGGTCTCGAGTCTATGTCTGAGCCTGATGACGTGGAGCTCCAAATGCACAAAGAGCCAGAAGATCAGGAAGTTGACCACCCAGAGCCGGATAATGACAATTTTGACGAGGACCCGCGTGGAGAAGAGTATTATGGGCCTCCGTCTCCAAAGCAGGGTAGCAAGTCCTCGGTGGACCCAGACACGGAAGAAGATTCCGACCCGATGCGGCCATTTACACCCGGAGGCGGGTCGTCCAGGACCTCGTACGACCTGGAAACTTCTGAACGACCCACGGTGCAAAAGGTGGAGCGGGAATCCAGGCAAGATGAGCCGCTCAATGAATACGAGGAACACGGGGACGACGATGAATGGGTGGACCCTTCGTTACCTTCCCCGCTCCAGGAGGTGCCCCCGTCTGTGGACCCAGTGTTATCCCAAGGGACTGCGAGTTTCAGCAGTGGCGGCAGCGGTGTTGGTGGTGCTGGTGCTGAGAGGAAGAAGGCCAAGCGAGGTAAAAGGGCATCCGTGGCGGTTGTGACGGCTCCAACCACGCAATTTCCGTTCCCGAGGTCCTCGGATGAGTTCAGCCAGTCTCCGCCACACTCGCCGGAGTTCAGCAATCGGCCAGACAGACCGAAACGAATGCATATGGCTCGCGCACGAGATGGCGGTCGCACACAGAGCGGCGGTGTCAAGGGTGTGTGGGATTAAACCAGAGGCTTGGGACTTGTCCCCTCCTCTTCTTTATCTATTCGTTCTCTTCCATACTGCGCTGTGATCGCTTTCTTGATGTCTTCAACTTGCCTCTTTCGAAGACTCATCTTTTTCTTTTTCCACTGTAACAGATATAGGCTGGACGGTTGGGGAGCGGAGGTTCGGTCGTCCGTGGTTGACACATTTGTCTTTATACCCCTGCAGCTCAATTTCCTGCCATACACAGGGAAAAAGCACTTGCAATGACATGCTCACGGCATAGTATTGCCAACGCCAGCGACGTCAGGGAGAAATTCAAAAAACAAAACCTCCTTGCTGATATTCACATGATTTTCATACTGTATGATCTTTTGCAACCCTACACGTCTAGCTCGCTGCTCGCCTCCCTAAGGACGCGCCGTCCGAACTTGCATGTTTACCACCATGTTTACCACCCCTCACTAAGTTTCTGGCCGTAGTCTTGCTACTCAAAGATTGTCTCTCGAACGCCTTGACCGTCAGTAATGCTAATGGCAACTGGCGATCATTGAAGGGAGGCTACGAACGAGGCGACATCCTCAAGCTCCCACTGACGGGTTTGACGATAAGAGCTATGCTGTGCTTGTTTTTCTGATCTGGATTTCTGGCCAAGCATTCACTCTGATGAGGTAACAGTTAGGATGGGCGCGCCATTCCAGGCAATACAAATGGCGATGTCGTTCAGCCAGGGTTATATTCTTGTTGCCTTTCCTAGCACTCTCCGAGCCAGGATAGTGCGTTGCCTTGCCTTTGTACCTCTACACTTTTAACTCCCCAATAGCTATGATCCCTCTGCTTCCTCAACATACGATCGGACTTCGTCGTCGGATTACAATTTGGCGGGGAACTATGGCTACAATTAGTAGAGAAGCGTAAACAACGCGTTTCGTGCGTAACACGTCGTTATCTGGCTTCCTTGTCTCATATTATTCACCTTAGCGGCGATAACTCTACCGGGACCAAATAATCTCTACCATGCCGGGACTAGTGGGTAGCTTTGGCCATGGCGTAGATCTCAGCCCGGATGCATCTCGAGACGGCACTTTCCTGGGGATTTATCTTCCGTAAGTGTGAAATTCTGCGTAGATATTGATTGGTTATTGATGAAACTTCATCAAATGACAATATCCAGACGTCGCGATGTGGTCTCGAACCCAACAGGGCATTTTCCCCAGTGTTCCTGGTGGATTATTCAACCCCGTGTGGCAAAATTAGAGGAAGTCTACGACTACCAGTTACGCGGATGAAATCACGACCACAAGAGTTCCACCCGCGACGGAGGTGCAACGTTCCTTATGGTCGATTTCTCTGGATCCAGTCTCCTTTGCGGATCGCGGCCCCCAAAAAGCAAAACATACAGCCCCAGGTGGCCTGGCCAGCACCGACCCGCTATGCGAGCCTCCCCCCGCCGAAGCTCCCCATGCTTCTCTTAATAATCCCACTCAAATCAACTGCCAGATCCGACCATCTCGATCACAAAAGTTCCACCCGCGACGGAGGTGCAACGTCCCTCATGGTCGATTCCTCTGGATTCAGTCTCCTTTGCGGATTGCGGCCCCCCACAAGCAAAATATACAGCCCTAGGAGGCCTGGCCAGCACCGACCTGCGGTGCGAGCCTCCCCCCGCCGAAGCTCCCGACATTTCTCTTAATAATCCCAATCAAATCAACTGCCAGATCCGACCACCAGCTTGCCCGCAGATACCGTGACTGGCCTGTCCGCCCCCCGTCCCCGGATCATCAGTCTCGTCCGACAACGCCAGGCGCTATGTTGTCCCGCGCGATAGCACCATCATCATGGTATTGACGCTTGGTGGCTGGTAGTTCAAACCCGACCCGCGTGATGCTACTACCCAAGAGGACGGCGTGTGCTATGGCACCGCTGAAATGTCTGTTGCCGAGTTCGTGAGGGTTGGGAGCCCCATGTTGCGCAACGTCTACACGTAATTTTGTCTCGTTGAGATATTTTTTATGCGAACCGACATGTTTGGCTTTTTTTTAGTGTTCTCGGAGGACAGTGGGATACGACTCTGCCATCCTTCACGGTTGGTTTTGCTACGAAAGCGCCACGGATGCCCCAAGTTTGATATTTTTTGAAGTAATATGACTCTTTCGATCTGTGTTGTTAATTAATGACCGTAGCTTCCCTCGGCGACGTACTTCAATCTCTGCCACCCTGAGAAATACTCCAGCCTTTCGCAAAAAAAGTGTGTAATGCTCAGTGTAACCATGAGCCATGAGTGTCTCATTGAATGGATTATCTCTGCTGTCTGAATTTGTGACAATTGCAGGAAGAGACCCCGCCCAGTGTGCGATGGGCTGGGCTACTGCGACCCGTCCGAGAGATGAAGCCAACTTGTGCGGTGTTGGTGACCCTAGTTTGCTTCTTCAATCTCTGAGGGGTACTCCAGGGACCACATGAAATAGACAATTATATATGATATCTAAAAGCACAAAAATACAAGAAGACCGTCCTATAACCCGAGCTTAGAGAACAGATCGCCCCATGATTTTTCTGTTCCCGTTCCGTTTCCATTTCCATTTCCATTTCCATTTCCAGTCCCGTTTCCGTTTTCCTGGCGCGAAGATAGCGGGCCGAACGAGCCTGGCATGTCCAGCTCCTCCAACACGGGGGGCCGCGACACGCGCTTGTCCCCACCCGACGAAGGGGCGGGCTTCGACTCGTCCTCCAGCGGCGGCGACGTCACAAGGACATGCTCGTTCTTTTCTTCCACACGCGGCGGCGGATCCCGTTTCGAGTCCGCCGTCTCCTCCTCCTCCTCCGCCGCCGCCGCCGTCGCAGCAGCAGCGGCCGCACCCACCGAGCACGGCGGGCCACACCCGCGGTCATCCTCAGCCGCGCGGCCCGCCGCGCCGTTGCGCCAGCCCTCGCCCGCGCTGCTCGTGCTCGTGCTTGTGCCGCGCCGAATCGCACCCGAGATGTCGCTGCCCGACGCCACACCCGAGCGCAGCCGGCTGATCGCGCGCGCCGAGGCGATCGCCGCGCGCCACCGCCGCCGCGCGTCCACGTTGTCGCGCAGCCCCGCGCCGAGGTCGTGCTCCGTCGATGGCTGGTGCGTGGTCAGCCAGTGGTCCTTCAGCGCCGCGGACGCGGTGGGCCGTTTCAGCGGGTTGGGATTGAGCAGTGCACGGATAAAGTCTTTCGCTGGTTTTTTGTTTGTTGGTGTGTTAATGGAGGCTGGAGCGTGAGGAAAGGGGGACTTGCCTTCATTAGAAACGGGCTTCCAATATCGTTCCTGGAACTCGACTTTAGCCTCCGTCGTCTCCCTGACGATGTCGGCCGTGTCGTTGGCCCTGAACGGCGCGTAGCCGCATAGCAGGACGTAAGTGATCACACTGCAAGGGACAAGTTGGGTGTGAAATAACTTCCATGGGCCAAGGAAGAGAGATGGTGACACACCCTATAGCCCAGATGTCGACGGGCTTCCCGTGCCCGAGCTTGTTCAGGACCTCAGGGGCGACATACCCTAGGCTGCCGGCAAGCGAGTGGAGCTGCTCGTCCGAGGAGTGAAGATGTTTTGCGCTAGGGATGTAGCGCATAGCCACAAGCCAGAGCAAGGAAAACAAACATTCCGGGATCAGCGCACGTGAATGGACGGGTTAACAAAGGGCGGGCAGGATGTACATGCCAAAATCGGCAATGACGACGTCGCTCGTCGCGTCCCTCGTGCGATACAAAATATTTTCCGGTCTGGGAAAGATGTGATGGATGAGACAACAGGCGACAGAAAGGGGGTCATAGATACGCACTTCAGGTCGCGGTGCACGATATCATGATCGTGGAGATACGTAACGCCGAGAAGTATTGAGCTAGTCATATGAGATGACAAAGCTAGGACATGGAGGGGAAGGATGCGAACCGGACGACGCCGACGGCATCCATCTCTGTAAATTTACCCCGTTCGATTATACGGTCAAACAGTTCCCCACCCGTGGCGAGCTCGAAGGACAGATAATACTTGGTGCGCGACTCGAACCACTCGTAGAATTTGACCTTTGATTCGTAAAAAAGGGGGGTTACATACAGGTCGAGGATGAGCGTGTCAAATGGCAAGGACGCGCACGATGTTCGGATGCTCAAGACCGCGCAGGACCTCCATTTCGCTCCAAACGGTCTGCTCGTTGCCCTTGACCTTCTTCTTAGGGATGACCTTGACTGCGACCTCTATCATGATACCGCTATCTGGGTCGATCCCCTGCTGTCCAAGGAGCACATCATGGTTGAGCGGGTGCAAGAGTAGGTTGACAAGCGATGGGTGGGATGTAACGGGCGTGGCGGTGGTCGGTATTGGGTCCCGAGAGCGCGCGCCATGCTCTGCGACGCCAACTTGACTTGAGGGTACGTGCCATGTCGCTCGCTAACCCAAACACCAACAAATCCGACATCCACCAAAACGCTTCAAGTCAGCATTTTGCAAGAAACATATTAGAGGAGAGACCACGGTACCATTACTTTGCCGAAAGTGCCTTGCCCGAGCATACCATGTATCTCGTACGCGCGCTTCTTGCAGAAGCTAGGCGGTTGCGGCAGAAGAGCATCTTTCACGTTGAGAGAAAAACTTTTCATCGATACCCGCGTCGTCGCGTTCAGGTAGTAGTAGTTATATCGCTGGGCCGGACGCACACCCACAGGGGGGATCACTGGTACTTTGGTGACAAGCGAGAGGCGCGAATCGCTTATGTCAGTAATGACATAAGATCACCAGATCACGTGCTCAACCCTGACCAATGCGAATGCTGCCAATGCGAAACTCAGACTTTTGGATCAATGATCACGCAGTGTCGATGATAGAGTTCAATCAATCGTTGGTTTTTTTGAGAGGTGAAATTCTTCGCAGCCGAATCACGCCACACAAGTTCGTCACGGGGGTTGGGGGGGGGGTGAATTTTGAGCAGAGATCCACCGGTGATTGGAGATACAGTACGCGGGGTGTCCGGATGGGACGGTTACCAATGGTCTCTTATCGCGCAGGTTTCTTTGTTCGCGTGCATCATTGTGTTGCTTCTCCTCTCACACAGTAACATCGCCCCACAACCTGAGATCCGTAACTATTGTCGGTACTTGGGAACTGGGAGTAACACTGTGTTGGATACGTCGGCCGTCGGAGAGCGGGGTTTATGTGTCACGCATGTCATGAACGATATGCTAAAAAGTCTGACTTCCGAAAGCGTCCTTTGCTGCAGCCCTGCGAGGCAAGGCTTTAATAGCTTTAATTGCGAGACAGAGGTTTGGGTGCCTCGAGCTCGTGTACACGTCTTACACACGCCTTTGACAGCCTCCTTGCCGCACTGCCCCACTCAAGTCCGAATAGGGTGGTGACATGGTGGCGTGGAGTTCCCTTATTCACTGTTGTGAATTATCGAGACGGCTTTTGAGCGGTTATGACCCCAAAGAAAAAGAGGGAGGAAGAGGCAACGGATACGGAAGTGGAGCCATTATCGCGGCGGTTGTCGTTGCAGGCGTGCATGCAATTGTTGCTCAGTAGTAATCATCGTGCTGCGGGGATGCACAGGTTGCTTTGCTTCTACGACACCCGTCGACCGAAGGAAACCTTCACTAAAAGAACCACCGTTGTTTGTTTGTTTGTTCATTCTTTGTTTTTTTTTTGTTTGATTCCGAATGTCTGAAGAAGGAATTTTCGAGCTGGATCCGTGAGCGCTTGATAACCCCAACAAATGAGTTTGGTAGAGGAGACGCGTCGGTAGGGAAGACGAAAGTGTGAGAGAATAACCGCTGCTGGGCGTGTCTGCGCAGATCTGGTAACGCACAGCTTCCGGGAATGTAAACACTCTTTATGTCTTCATGTCCAAGCGACGACGACGCCGACGACGACGACGACAACGACGATGACAACGACAACGACGAGAGTCGCTCGCAGATGACCCCGCTTGTTGTTAACTAATATTACGCACACCACTTTTTTTTAACCCTGATTGTTGAAACCAAAATAAGTATTAACAGACCCCCTGAGACCATTTACCTAATTTAGAAAGAGAAGAGAGATGATATTTTCGATCGTGGAAATATATATAAAAAGGTGATGACTTCCTCGCCTCCTCTTATTCAAAGAACTTCTCTCTCTAACCCCCTTTTCCTATCTCTCTACCGCTCTTCTACTCCAGGACACCTCCTCTGTTTTTCATTCAATCCACCCGTACAAATCATGCGTACCCAAAGCATTTTCGCAGTCCTCTTGACTCTCGTATTGGCGTCAATCGCATCTCCACTCGTGAGTACTTTGATCCTGGAGATATTCGGTTCCCTCGTTAACAACAAAAAAAAGCCCATCTCAGGAGATTCTCTTGCTCGTCGTGCTCCCTCCGCAGAGCCCATTGATATTGCAGTACGTTCTTATTCTCCAATGACATCGCTCTTGTCTCTCCTCCCTCTGACGTGGACCTCAAATTCTCTAGCAACGGGCAGCTTCCCCAGCTTCGGGCGCGGCGTGGTAGAGAATGACCCACGATTACCAAGGCAGTTGAACCGTTTGTAACGGGTCTCTGCTGTTATGGTCCTCTTCTCTCCTCCCTTTTCCGTGTCTAGTTCATGTGGTGGTGGTGGTGGTGGTGGTGGGTGGTCAGTGCGGTACTGTGCGTTGGCTCGAGGAGGCAGAGGCACAGGGTCTGGTTACACGGGCTCGTCTACAGGCTCCTTTTTTTCCTCTTTTTCTTTAACTAAATGTGAATCACTCCCTTCCATCATTGCAAACAACTCTCCCTCTCCATCTATTATCCCATGTCGCGCAACCATAACGTAAAGAGGTTCTTTTATCCCGTCCTGCCACTAGTTTTGTGCATTATCACTCCCGGACCATCGTGGTCGGCTGGAGAGATTTCCGCCTTTTTCATATCTTCTCTATATCGTCTCTCCTCTAGTATGTGTTTACGGTACCACGGACAATCGGAGCCCTGCGTGTTCCTTTCCTCATCTCCTAATTAGGGTGAGAGACGCCCAACACTGTGCAACGCGATGCTTCCGGGGCGCCCGGAACCATTATTGATCCCGTCCACCAGATGACCGTTCTAGCTCCGACGGGATCATCGATCAGCGCTCAGCTGAGTACAGTGCTTATGCACAGGGGATGGGTAATCAGACACGCGTGACTTCCCTCGTGATTCCTTCCTTTCGGCATCTCGGCTTTATTTCCTCGCTGTGCAGTTTAATCGGATATATCCGGTCACCTGATAAGAGAATGACCATCGTAAAGAATGGTTCTTTTTAACAACCAACAGGTGAGTCGTCGTCGTCGTTACCCTTCGACAAAAAAGCTGATGCATGGCTTTGTCGCAGCCTTACAAAAAGCATCTCGACGAATGGTCCGTCCGCCTGCTCTAACCAGCAGGACGGGTTGCGCGATCGAGGACCTCGAGACCGTCAACGAGGCTGAAGAACAAATACGTCCTTTGGGGCTAAGCGATAGACGTGAATGCGGTATGCTCGTTGCCTTTTCATAGGATGGGGCTTTTTTTCTTGGTTGAGAGAGAGCCCCAGCGGTGTTGACCCTCCGTGGTCGCCGTGTGGGCGTTGTCGGCATGTCTCGTCGTACAAGAACCAATGGCAACCCTATTTACTCTCAATCTTCCGAGTCGGCCAGTGTGTTGTCTCTCAATTTGCCGCTCTTGCAAGCTTCAAAGAGCATAAGTCCCAATGGCCCTTTGACAATCATCAACGCTGCCGCAAGTGGCCAAACTTGAACGAAAAACGAATTCCTGTTCGCCGCGTCCCTGAACCTGCCGCTCAAAACTAGCTTCTGCAATCTCGGCCGTATTACGGCGCGGCGGAATTAGCCCAGCGCCTCGCCTCGAGTTCCTGAGCAAATGCTCCGCCTCCGGGCCGCTCGTCGGGTATGTGATCTCCGAATGGGGGTGCGCAGGTTATCGAAGATACGCCCATCGTGCCATATCCCCTTTGAAGAGAGATGGAAGCCTGACCCCACTCCGTCACGTTTCTGGCGGGTTCAATGCACCAGGGCGCGCTCCACAACTCACGAGATAGAAAATGGCGATCTCCTCGGTGATAGCCGACGTAAGTGGGCACTAGTGAGGAGATGGGAGCTCCAGTCAATGTACGGCATTCCAACCACCATTTTTCCTTTTTTTTCTTCTAGGCGGACCTAACGCGATAATCGATGCGCTCGCTAAAACACGTTGCTTCCGGTCCTTTGGGCGTTCCCGTTGGTCTGGTTCCTCTTTTCACTGGGCTTGGTCAATCCACAGCTACCAATGCAACATTTTTCTGACATTCAGGACGGTATTTGGGATGACACAGAGGGGCGTGATGTGGACGGTATCGTAGGTGAAGAAGTAGTCGGAGACCGCCATTTACTGTAAGATTCGCCATTCTCTACCACGCTTTTCGTAGCGTTGACCCGCCTCGCGCAGATACGAAGTGGGTACTACCACACGATATCCCCACTGATAAAAAAGGTCTAATTGATTCCCGCAAGGTTCGCTGGAAAGGGTGGTCGCGCGCCGACAACACCAGCACCACTTGGACACGCGAGATATGGGACCATCCCAACATTCAGCACGCCTGGACCGTCCGGCAGAAGCGCAAGAGGCGATCGGTCGCGCTCCTCAGCCCGGACATCGTCCTCGCGCCGCTGAGTCCGGAGCACGTCGTGCACAGCGAGACCGTGCTTCGCGCGCAGGCATACCAGGAGAAAGGAGACCTCCGTCGACGCGAAGGCTTGGGCGATTACGCGAACTGGGACGCGTTGGAGGAATGTGCTCCTCGGCGCCCGGGGAATGACGCGGTAGGCGCCGCAGAAGTGCGTGGTAACGATAGCAGAGCCCCGTTTGGTCGCCGTCCATTCGCGCCCCGGCCATTTCCCTTTTCGAACGAGTCCCCACCCCGTTGGCTTGGGACCCGGGCAAACGACATAGCTGACAGACATGCAAACGCGTAAGGCTGTGGCTTTTTTTCCGTCGTCTGAGCCCCCGAACTGAATAGCCCTTACCCCAGACGGCACGAGCTTGAGTTTGCTTGGACTTTAGCCGCGCGCAGGGCTGGCGCTGCGCCTGTGTACATCTTCAACGATATAGATGACGAGCAGGTCCCGCCTCTCGGTCCGAATTTTGTCTACCTTGAACGACACTACATCTAGTACGGCACCTCTTTCAAGGTCTTCGCCATCGTTGTCTTCTGACTCACTCCTCAGTGATGCAGATGTGATGGGTTGCATCGACCGAGAATGCTTCACCGCATGTGCGTGCCGAGCATGTGAAGACCCAGAGTTGTGCGACTGTCAAGGGACATCCCAGGTGGTGAGCGAGTCTGGAGCTAAGGAATTCGCGTATACGAATGATGTGAGGAAATCTAGGCCCCCTCTGTTTCTCCCTTACTGAGAAAACCTGTTAGGGTCTGTTTACATTCAGCGTCCCTCTAGGCGTCGAGGTGGTCGAGTGTAACCAGGTCTGTCAGCGTCCAGAGTCTCGCCTGCTATTGGCTCATCATGCGACTCTATCGGCAAGTATTGCTCTTGCAGGCTTTCTTGCCCCAACAGAGTTGCACAGCGCCCTCGCGCTATCCCGATCGAGGTATTCAAAACGCGTTACAGAAGCTGGGGGGTACGCGCACGAGCGGTCGTCAAGCGGGGCACGGTCCTCGGCTTGTACACAGGGTCTGTTCCACTCTTTTCATCCCATCTTGGAATTTAACGCGGTCCTCTGGCCTTGCAGGCAACTTTTGTGGGTGTCCTCTTCCGTTTCCGAATTTCCTCGCCCCTTTCCACAATGGGGTGTACGCTTACGCGTTTAGCGACAGACACCGCACTGCTGCGAACGACCTGCCATGCGAGCAGTTGCCTCTGCGCTTCGACCTGGATGCGCAAGAAGGGACCGCGGATATGGATGACCAAAGCATGAGGTACTCAGTGAATGCATACGCAGCAGGTTTGATTCGTCCATATGTAAGGCGCGGCGCTTGGACTGACATACTAGGACACAGGTAATTGGACGAGATTCCTTGGGTGAATGGACTTCCCACATCAAACCCTTGCCCGAGACAGCCCTAACGTCGCCTCAACCCCAGCCACTCTCCAGACCCAAACCTATGCATTTACCCCGTGGTCTTTGACTCCATCCCCGAGGTATGTACCCCCGAAGGCACGAGTCTAAGTTTTGGTCAATCGACGAGTAGCCCCAGACAGGGATCTACTACTTGGCTTTCGCAGCGGCCAAGGACATTTCGGCCGGTGTCCCGTTCACGATTAATTACAACCCTGGAGCAACACCGGTGAGGACTAAGTGGAAGGGCAAGAAGAGGAAGCGAAGGGCACCAAACGGTGAGCATAGATGGGAGAGACACGAGGGGCAAGCTCAATAGGAGATAGTGACTGCGGTTGCCAGACCTCGATTCATAGCCGTCTGTCTATTTTCACTGTCTTCGAGTTTGACTTCAACCGTTGAGTAAATTCTTGAGGCACAAGGTTATCTAACTAGTCCAGTAGCACACAATAGGTCGAAATACTATAGTACTCTAACACATCACCTTGATGGTGCCCCCCCTCCTCGGAAACTTAGTCCTTTACACATCCATAGTATGTCAATCTTCGTCACTTGAATGCAACCATATGCTGAGGACTACCAAGGTCTGTCCCTATGCGCAGCGAGCACGTATGGCTCTAGAAGAGGTGTACGGGCATGCCTCATATGAAGAGGTTGAGGTTGATTTTGATGAGAAACCCACCTGGTATCTCGAACAGGTATGTCCGTGTAGTCCTTGCAGTAGAAATACCCTGATAGTGTGACCCATTGCACAGATCAATCCCAAAGGTCAAGTGCCGGTGCTCAAGGTTGGAGAAGATGATATATTCACTGAATCTATGCGTATCGTGGAGTTGATGAGTGTGTCCTCAGTCCTCCACTCAGCTGTCCCAAGCCATCCTCATCAACCTTTCTTTGCTTCATCCAACAGCTGACTGCTCTGAACACACTGACCACCCACTCATGCCCTCTGACCCACTTGCGCGAGCCCGCGAGCGCCGCTTTGTCGACTGCTTTGCATCGCTCATCATTGTCCACTTGAACCCCATCTATATGCATGGCGAAGTTTTCCGTGTGCCCAGCCTTCTTTCTGGCATCCGCACCGTGCAGGACCAACTTCCTGCCATGTCTGGAGGAACCATTTTCTTCCTTGGCGATGGTCGCTTCTCCTTCGCTGACATCGCAGTAGCCCCTTTCCTCGGTCGCATGTATACCCTAACTAAATCTGGTCTCATTCCTGATGTTTACGCTGCCCTTACAACCGATCCTGCTTATGCAAGGTTCAATGACTATGCCCAATCTCTGTTCACCCGAAAGAGTTTTCGGGATACCTTCCCCAATGAGCAGGTCAGAGTTTTTTTTTTGTAGTCACCATTGCTTGACATACAGCTGATACCCTAGGTCCTTATCGATCGAGCAAGCCAGCGCAAATGTATTGGGTGATGGACTTTGCAAGGAAGACACTCATCGTGTTTAAAAATTCATGTTTACTCTAGTCAAATTGTCAATGAAGAGTGATCCAGCACACCAGTGCATCAGTTCCCTTCCAAAGCCATTTCTCCGAGATCTGGGCTAGTGTTGAAGGGAATGTTCCCTTCCAAAGCCATTTCTCCAAGATCTGGGCTAGTGTTGAAGGGAACTCTGGCCTATTGAGGCACACCACACACATTGCAGCTGGAGTGCCTAGCAGGATGTGAAAAAGAAGAGTCACTGCTCTTCTCCTTCACACACTTGCATGCCAGCTAAGTGTTAGGATTGCTTACATAAGCCATCCCAAAGAGGAGTTGTGGAGAAACTGAGGAGGGTTGTTGGAAGGTCACATGACCTGTGGCTGGGTCAGATTACATAATTGTAAGATCACCTGACCTGTGGCCGTGTGTCACATGATCTGAGGGTCTGAGTGTGGGAATGCCAGCAAGTGCCAAAGTGTTCACTATAAGTACAGTTGACACCCTCATAACCCATACCCTTTGGTGGACAGCCAAGGGTATGGGTTATGGCTTTTGAGAGGTATTGGGAAGGGGCAACCCCCACCAAAGCTGCATGATGCTTATGTAATCAACTCCACACCTAAAGCCCTCATTTGAGTGACACAACACATCAAAAATTGTTTCTCAATGAATTCTGAAGCTATACACACAGTGTTTTTTTAAAAACATAGACTAAAATTGCTGAAATATTTGATGGTATAACTAAAATTAAGCTATCTTTACATGTGCTCAAGATATTGATGAAATTAATGACTGTTGATGCTGTCAATATACCACTGGCCCAGAGGTGAATTTTTCAGTAACATGTAAATTAGTTTTTTGACATACCACAACCTGCAGGACAATTTGTGAGCCAGGACAGAGTTAAATTTTGGCAGGAGAAGTTGTAAAAAGGCAGTAACAATCTGCAGACAGTGTGAAATGTGTGACTTCATCACTGCATCACTGTCAGAACTGCTTACATAAGCTGCCACCATAGAACCTGAACGTGTTCCAAAGACCAATGTTGAGAAACGAGAGTGAAGTCACATGAGGTAGGGGAGCTCCAGTGTTTCAACTTTGAGATAAAGTATTGCACTGGCAAGTTGAATATGAAGGCAGACACACTCTCCTTGGAGACTGGACTATGGAGAGATGATGGAGGAGGATGCACCAGTGCAGGTTTTCCTGGAAACAGAAGTCCACATGTCATTCATGTTGGAAATGGAGATGCTACTCCAGAAAAATAGTGTGGCACACTTGCAGAAACCTGAGGAGCTTGACAATGAGTGGACACGAGATTGCACTGGACTCTGGCGAAAGGGGATACTTACTTGGGTCCCCCTGGGAACTTGTGAGGCTGTCCTCAAATTCGAGCATGACCTCCCAGCTGCAGGACACCCTGGCCCTCAGAAGTTGAGAGGTGCAATGGTAAAGTCTTATTGGTGGCTGGACATGGTGAAAGATGTGGATCAGTATGCCCAGTGGTGTGAGACATGCCAGCAGACGAAGCCTGACCATACCAAGTGTGCTGCCCCACTCCACCCCCACCCAGTTCCCAATGGTCCCTGGTCAGTGATCTCATGGGACATAGTCAGTCCCCTCCCTTGAGTTGGGAGTACTCCAAAGGAGATCTGGTCTGGCTGGACACTAGGAACTTAAAAATGGACTGGCCCTCTAAAAAGCTTGACAACAAGCATGTGGGCCCCTTCATGGTCAAGGAGAAGGTGGGACCTGCTGGGTATTGCCTCAAGCTCCCCCAGGCCTGGCACATCCACTGAGACTTCAATGAACTGTTGTTGATGCCATACCATCCCTTCCTTCCCTTCTCAGAACCTGCCTCCCCCTCCACCCCCTACAATTGCCAATGACCACCTGGAGTATGATGTGGAAGCAATCCTTGATGTCAAGAAGGTGGGGCATGGGGTGAAGTACTTGGTGAAATGGTTGGGATACCCAGTGGAGGAAAACACTTGGGAGCCCTGTAGGAACCTCACTAACATACATAATGTTGCTGCTCTGGGACTTCTTTCTTGCCCACCCTGACAAAGCCAAGCTAGCTGGTTGGGATGCCCAGCCTTGAGAGGGGGGTGATGTTAGGATTGCTTACATAAGCCATCCCAAAGAGGAGTTGTGGAGAAACTGGGGAGGGTTGTCAGAAGGTCACATGACCTGTGGCTGGGGTGGGATTACATAATTGTAAGATCACATGACCTGAGGCCTGGGCACATCACATGATCTGAGGGTCCAAGTGTGGGAACACCAGCAAGTGCCAAAGTGTTCACTATAAGTACCTTCACTTTTCCTTTTAGGCCAGTGTGAAGCATGACAATAATATCACCTGGGCCAATTGGCTCATTGTAATGATGATCAAGCAGTTCATATCATCTTGGCCAAGATAAGCAAATGAAAATATAGTCCTGGCCAACATGAAGGAAATACTGTAATATTCAGGCTGGCCAATACACCTAAGCCAAGGTATGTAATTGGTTTTGGCCAAGATTTACAATGTGAACCAGGGTTCATGTTGGCCAAGGTAGCCAAGCATGATCAAAGCATTAATATCATCTTGGCCAAGACAAGCAAATAAAAATATGGCCCTGGCAGACATGTAAAATATACTGTAATATTCAGACTGGCCAATACACCTAAACCATGGCATGTAATTGGTTTTGGCCAGGATATTGCTTTAACATCATCTTGGCCAGGATGGGCCAATGAATATATAGTCCTGGCCAGCAAGTAAGATATGCTGTAATATTTGAACTGGCCAATGGTCATGAACTGTTGACTATATTTCATCTCAGCCAAGATATCATGTTAATATCATCTTGGCCAAGGGTGGCAAATGAAAATATAGTCCTGGCCAACATGTAAGATATGCTATAATATTCAGACTGGCCAATACTCATGGACCTATCATTGGGATGCATTTCGGCCAAGACATCATATTAATTTGATCTTGGCCAAGATTAGCTAATGAAAATATAGTCCTGGCCAACATCCAAGATATGCTGTGATATTTGGACTGGCCAATACTCATGTACATATGCTTGTAATTGGTTTCAGCCAAGATATCCTGTTAACTTCATCATGGCCAACAGTGGCCAATGAAAATATGGTCCTGGCCAACAGAGAGGTATGCCATAATATTCAGACTGGCCAATACTCATGGACCTATCATTGGAATGTGTTTTGGCCAAGAGATCCATTAACTTCATCTTGGCCAAGATTAGCTCATGGAAATATAGTCCTGGCCAACCTGTAAGATATGCTGTAATATTGGCCAATCCCAATGGATGTATGCTTGTAATGTTTTCAGCCAAGATATTTCCTTAACATCATCTTGGGCAATACACTCCATTGTTTGCCTCACATTAGTTTTGGCCAAGATTAATGCTGTTCATGTTGGCCAAGGTGACCAAGCATGATCAGGCTGTTAAAATCATCTTGGCCAAAACAAGAAAATGATACCATGGTACTGACTGATTGGACATGGTATTAAGACTGACCAATATTCATTGATCTTTCCAAGACAATGGTTTGGCCAAGATGTACACCTTAGGGTTCATGTCAGCCAAGAATATGCTTTACTGCTTCAGCCAATGATGCTAGCCATTCATATCATCCATTCTTTATTTAGGTCTAATCAAAAGCATTCATATGGGCCAAAGCTTTTTATCATATTCTTTGTCTGGGCCATGACATGTTTCTTGGCTTGGCCCAGTGCCACTTGGGAGAGACTAATTATCCTGGCCATACAACTGATTATTTCAGCTTGGCCCATTGCCACTTCAGTGGAAGCAATCATCCTGGCCAGGAGCAATTGATGGCTAAACATGGCTCAGCCTGCTGTTTATCATCCACTATGGCTGGAGAATGGGCCAAGCATGTGTTTGAAATTCATATAATTGACAATCATTCAACAGGCTTTTGCTCACTCGCTCCCTTGTGGTGGATGGAAACTTCCATGCTGATCATATCTGAATGAACAAGCCCAGAGATGACATCTGGCTAACAGATGGGTTAGGCTATATGGTTGCCAAAGATCCATATCAAAAACACCTCTGCACAGCAACAGACATATTCAAGGCATGAAATCCAATATTAGTTCTGGCTTGCCAAATTAATTAGTGTCTCTCAGAAATCAACATGTCATAATTATAGAGCAAACAACAAGCCATCATCTACTCAAAAGGATCTTGAGTCGACTGGCATAGGGGCTTGTGCTTCTTCAAGGCATGGTTGCTTTGTTCCTCACAGTGTCATGGATTTTCAAAAGGGAGAGAAGTATGCAGTCCATCTTACCATCTTCTATGGATTTTAATGATGATGTTCATTAGGCATATGAACATGGACTATAGCATATGCCAGGCACTTCAATACCAAACAGATGGTCTCCAACATGCCTTGGTTATCTATGATATTGCCTGTCAATTCTTTCAAAATTTCTCCACACAGTGGAGCACAACAGCTTATTAAGACTTGGAGAATGGCAGGAGTTTATTCCAGCAATTGGCAAGTGGCATCTTAGTGCTCATATCCCCAGCTGTTTTGCAAGGTTCAGCTTAAATTTCATTGAAGGGGATGGTCAACAAAATGGTGAAATCCTGGAGACTTTATGGGCAGAATTTAACAAGATCTCAACTAGTGCAAGAGCAATGAGCAAGGCTCATCATGCAGAGGTGTATGATGATCATATGCGAGATTCAAACTGGAAGAAACTTGTTGGTATGAGTATGTGCTAATTGACCCATTTCTGCATGAAAAGATTGAACTGATGTGGGTTCAGCCACTGCACTACAGAAAAAGCTCAGCGTGGCCTGATCACAATATAAAGAGACCAAAGAGGCCTATGAAAGTTTGACAACATCACTGTCACCTGCTTGGATCCAGGAATGGTTGGCTCAAGAAAACGAAGCCATGGCCAGAAGAGGAGATGCCCTCAACATCTACAACATGCAGATACAAAAAGGTTATGACTCTTCAAGCACCCCACATTATTTTTGTGTGCAAATTTGTCATGCAGCTTCAACACAAGCAGAGATGCCAGCATTGTTGCCCAAATCAAATACAATTTCCTTGTAAAATAGCAGCAACAGTTCCAAATATGCTCGCATATACTCTACAAGGATCACAGTGGGGGATCCAGCACTGTCCAAACCACAAAAGATGAAATGGAGGATGGTTAGACCCTCATTGCTGACATGGGAGGCAGCTGTCATTTGAAAGTTGCCAATGATGGTGAGATGCAATGGGAGTGCTGGTTTCAACAAATTTGGAGTAAGCTTCTCATTGGCATCAGGGCCTTTGCTGGTGTAGAAGCCCTGTTTGATCTTAGAACAGCTTGGTGGAGAGAATGAATGTTTAGGACATGTGTAGTAAGGGAGAAGTGCAGGCCCTTTGAATGTCTGTGAGTGGCAGTGAAGGCAAAGGAATTCAAGTCATTCATAGCTTTCAATGGTTGGCAGAATCATGATGCACTTGTTGCAGAGTGCTCACAAGCAGTTGTCACAAATGACAAGGTTTCCACCATTCAAACACATGTAACAATACTGCGGTTGGTTAGCATGGTTGCTTGGCAGGTAAGTGATGAATACATACCTGCTCACCTCCACTGTCATGAGTGTGCAAAATCTGGGGAGGTGGGAGTGATCCAACTCTGGGGGTTAACTGTAAAGCACATCCACCTGTACTCTTCTTTGGCATCTGTTTAGTTTGGGCCATGGTGATTGTGAGGGTCAGAGAGGTATTATCAATAGATCAATCTACAGGTGGCCATGCCTTTCCCACATGTTTAGGGATGATCAAAGAGCATGTTAGTGCATAACTCATTTTTATTAGAACTATGAATAAATTATATGGGCCAAAGGTAAGGTGATTGATAAAAATGACCTGGCCAATATTTACCTCAACAAAGAAAGTGGTCTGGCCAGAGTGGTGTCAGAGTCGAAAAGAGCATGTCGGCCCATGACTAAAGTTAGGGTTAGGTTTTGTGAACCATTAATATTTCACCCACTGTACCAAGTAAACTTTACAGACAAGTCAAAATAAAAAGTTAAGTAAAAATTTGAAGCAAAAAATTAAGTTGATTGAGAGAAAATATGTAGGGCACAAAGTTGGAGGCTGAGTGGCCAAGTCAACCTCCAACACACCCAAGTGGCTGACGAAAATGCTCCAGAGCAGAGGGAGAAGTGCCAGCGGGCAAACTCCACTCTGCTGAAGCACACTAACTATGAAGCACACTAACTACGAAAGATGTAGCTGGCAAATTACTAGGGAGGTAGGAGGATGACCACCGCATAATGGTGGTCCCTCCTCCCTCCTCCCATGGCCCATACAGCCACCCCACATCACAGTGCAGAAAAGAAGGGACTCACTGGTGCAGGGAGGCAGGAGGATGACTGCCGCATAATGGCAGCCCTCCTCCCATGGCCCATATGGCCACCCCCATGAATAAATAGCTCAAATGGCCAGCTACACAAAGGAACAGGGTGGGAGGATGACCGCCGCATAATGGCAGTCCCTCCTCCCATGGCCCATATGGCCACCCTCTTCCATGACACATTCTGCAGGGGGGACCACATAAGCATATTATGAGAATGGGCTGGGCACTTACCTTAGCAGGTGTTGGAGTCAATGCGACCCCAATACCTGATGACAATGAAGAGATACATCCAGGCAATACACTGCAGATATATTGCCTGGATGTTTCCCTCAGTTGTCATGACTGGCTTGAGGGGAGGAGGGAGTGATGAGGTTGAGATGGTGGTGGTTGAAGGGAAAGAGCAAGAGTGCAACATGTTGTAAAATGAACTGGCCGTGTTTGTAACTGTTAGTCAGGTTGTTTATTGTCACATGACTGCATCAATACCTCTTGTCACATGTTTTTTTTTGAACTAGCAGCTAACCCATGCTATGCTATGGTTGCAGTGGTGCTGTGCTACATGTAGTTACTTGGATCAATGTAACATGACCTCTTGGCTGAAACATTTTTGTGATGGAACGTCAGTGCGGGATGCCATCATCCTGTCACGCCCTGACACCTGTCACTCTGGCACCATCAAGACTAACCTGGATCGGGTAACTCCCTTGTCTTCCTCGCCGGTTACCATTGTCCCATCCCCTCACTGCCCTTGTCCCTTTTCCTGCCGCTGTACCATCCCCTCGCCTACTGCTACTTCCCTTCTCATCACTATCGTGACCACGTGACTGTCTCTTCGATACATTCATTCCTTCCCTACAGTCGTCATCGTTAGGTTCCCTACTTGCTGCTTTGTACCATGCCATCGTCGTGCCTCCTGTCCTAGTATAAATACAAGTAAGTAGAAGACATGTAACTCCCAGACTTGTTACTTTCAATACTACCACTCTAGTCCTCCTGCCCAGCTAGCCTGCCCAGGAACGCCGGCAATGATAGTTGTAACATAGTAACAAGTCTGCTCTACACCACCTCCTCACTGGACCTGGTTATCTCTTTCATCCTGGATTCCCATCCAACCTACGCAACTTGAATGAATGACCCTGCTGACCAGACTTACTGGGAACAACAATACACTTTACACCTGCCACCACCCCCTGGACTAATCGAATCCTGGGAAACCTGGTGATGAAACTGTCTGCAACACATCGACAGACATACCCCAACCGCAGTCACATGACCCCTGACTCCCGAGTACCCCAAGTACCCCAAGAGTGTCATCTACCGATCAGTTGAATGTCAATTCATCCCTACCAGACTATTGACCTCCTGAGCCCTCCATGTACAATGCCTATTCGAAAATTACAGTGTGGTTGAATTCGTAGAAACCTTGCAAGAACAACTATTCAAACTTTGGGTCGAACAACAACAGGAAGACATTGTTGAGGTCCTAGAAGGCCTCAACATTGACGACATCAAAAATATCCTGACCCCCACTTCCACCGAAGCCTCACCATCTCCACATCCCACCTCGCCCATACCCACCACCCGCACTTTTGCCAACAAGTGCACACAGACACAACCCACCAAACGTTTCATCTCTGTCACCGGTTACCGAACCGAGTACCTTGTTGATACTGCCACCCGATCCATTGTGGACTGGAAGCCTCATACCTCTCTCCCCTATCCCCCTGTTCCTAGCCAATGCTCCAGGATCCCCCCTAATGTTCCCATCACAACCGTCACCCCAACCAACATCCCTGACCTCCTCGCAGCTGGAGAACTCGCCGCCAGACACCGCACCACCATCAACCTACCACAGCCCAAACCTATCAACCCATTCATCAACCCCGAAAATGTCGAATCCCCAAGGCCCAGCTCCATCTCATCAATCAAACTGTATGACCTCAACAGCGACAGCAAGTAGTGGTATTATGGTGAGAGACTTCGATGGAGACAAGACGACGTCTTGCACCTTCAAGTGCCAGTTCGCCCTCCTCTTCATGGGCAAGCCCGAAAGATATGAAACTGACACCAAGAAAATCTACTTCGTACTCAACAAGATGAGCCTCGGGTACGCCGGTGATTGGGCCAATGCCCGGGTCAATCGCATCTTAGAAATGGAAACTACAGGTAGTTGGGGAAACTTCATTAACGACTTAGATGATGAGTTTCTTGACATGGCCGACAAAACCCAGGCTCTCGCCAACCTGCAAAAGCTCCGCCAGAGTGGGAAGACTGCTCGGGAGTTCTTCACAGAGTTCGACTGGTTTTACTGACAAGCGCACCTCAGCATGGCGCACCACGAATTGGTACTAATTGAGTACCTCAAGAACGGTCTCAACCAGCCCCTGGTTGAGAAAATGTACAACAGTGATGCCCTCCTCATTACCTATGTCAGATGGAGAAACAAGGCCATCCAAATGGATGACCTATGGCAGGAGTTCAAATCCCTTCGAAAGGCCCGCGCTCCGATCCCCCCCTCTCGGCCCACCACTGCTCCAAACCGAGCCCCCGCTACACCCATGACTGCCCCTAACCCTGACGCGATGATCATCGACTGTTCCCACCCCAAGCCTGCTGAGATACAGTGTTACAACTGTCGAGGTCTCAGTCACATCTCAAAGAACTGCCTGCTTCCGCCCACACGACGAACCCAGCAGGTCCGAGGAGTCCTTTCCCTCCCTGCCCCGGTCACCCTGATTCCCGCAACAGCCCCGAGTGATGAGATGGAACAGGCGCAAGCTGAGATAGCAAGGTTGAGAGATTTGGTTGATGTCAGAGACAAGCAAATCGCGGATTTTGGAAACGGCGAAGAATGAGTTCAGCCTCTTCACTGGTAAAAAGTTATGTACTCGCCCATGATACCCTGGCAAATAAACCAGTCCTGGTGACCCCTTCTCTGCCCTCTAGACTGAACCTGAGGAAAGAGAAAATCAAGGCTAACTTGGAAAAGCCTTGCATGGAACTACCAATAGTTATGGAGAATCTGAGCAATGGACAGAGAAAATTAGGATACGCACTTGTGGACTCAGGATGCTCCACCTCTGCAATCAACAAGAAATACGCCCAAAGCCTAGGACTGAAGCTGCACAACCTCCCCCAACCCATGTACTCAATCAACGCAGACGGATCCTCCAACACACTAGGAATGGTGACCAAAACGGCAGACCTCATCATCTGTATCAGACAAACTTCTGCCAACGCATCACCCTCTTGGTCGGACAGTTCCACCCCCCCCACCTCTACCTTGGCGACGATTGGCTCAGAAAGAACAATCCCACCATCGACTGGATTGAGCAGACTATTGAGTTCTCCCTAGAGCCAAAGGTAGTACTGACACGACCAACCTTTGTCGAAGCACCTGTCCCTCCCTACAACGAAGAATTCCCGACTGTCTTCTCTATTGAGGAATTCGCAAAACTACCACCATCACGAGGGGCCATCGACCACCCTATCGAGCTGTTAGAAGGAGCTGTGCCCAAACGATCGAAAATCTATTCAATCCCTCAGGCCTACTACCCAGAATTGAAAATCTGGATCGATGAAAACCTGAAGAGTGGCTGAATACGCCCTTCGAACTCCCCCTGGGCTGCGCCGCTCTTCAAACAAGAAGGCAAAAAACTATGCCCCATCATCGACTATCGGGACCTCAATTTGGTAATGAAGAAAGATGCCCATCCACTCCCTCTCATACAGGATATCCTCGATGCCCTGAAAGGAAAGATCTTCTTCACCAAGATGGACATTATACAAGGATTCAACAATGTCCGAATCCGTGAAGGAGACGAATGGATGACAGCTTTTATCTGCCCCAAGGGACAATTTGAATACATGGTAATGGGATTCAGGCTCACCAACACACCAGCACAATTTCAACAGTTCATGAATGCCATCCTCTGAGAAGAAATCGCCACAGGCCATGTACATGTCTACATTGACGATATCCTCATCCACACACCAGACCTGGAAACACACCAAAGGATCACCTGAGCCATTCTCAACAGGCTGGCTCAGAACTCACTCTGCCTACATCTAGAAAAATGCCAATTCCAAAAATGCAAGGTTGAATTCCTAGGACACTACATCCAGCATGGACATATTGAGAAATCGGAACGACTATGTGCAGGAATCCGTGAATGGCCCATCCCGAGATGTAAAAGAGATGTCCAGAGGTTTCTGGGATTCCTGAACTACTTCCGATGACATATTCTGGACTTCACAACAACTGCGATTCCCCTCCACCAACTCACTGGCAACAAGGACTGGCAGTGGGACCAAGAGGAGAAGAACACCTTCGACCAACTCATTCAGCAGCTGCTCGATGGACGGAAAACAATGGTGCCAAGAGATGAGGGGAACTGGAAAATCGAGACAGATGCCTCTAACATCACAATAGGTGGAATACTGTACCAACAGCAGGAAGACGGAAGCTGGGCGATGATCGACTGCTTTTCCAAGGCACTCAAGAACACTGAGAAAAACTACAATACCTACAACAAAGAACTCCTCACTGTTGTCTGCGCCCTCGAGACCTGGCCCCAATACCTCATTGGGACTGCCGAACCATTTGAGATATGGACTGATCATGCTAACCTAGCGTACTTCTGGAAACCCAACCCACTCAATGGCCAACAGAACTGATGGAGGGCCCTCCTCGCCCTGTACCACTTTGAGATCAAACATCGGCCAGGAAAGACCAACACTGCTGCTGATGTGCTCTCCCACTGACCTGACCATGATGACACAACAACTCCCCTCCTAACCCTGCTGCTACCAGATGCCCTTTTCAAATCTGTAACCGAATTAAGCCTTCTAGACTGCATCAAAGCCACCCAGGCCGAGTTGACCCACAGTCCTGCTATTGTACAGGAGCCTGATGGACTCAAATACTACTGCAACAAGATCTGGGTTCCCCCAGGACTGGTTGACAACATCTTGATTCTCCACCACAACGCCCCCTCCGCAGGCCACCCAGGAATGTGCAAGACTAGCGAGAACATATGCCGAAACTTCGACTGGCCAGGACTCAATAATGATATACAGGCTCAGATCCAATGATGTTGGCACTGCCAATGAAATAAGATCAACCATGCCAGAAATAGACCCGCCTTACACCCTTTCCCGGCCCCGCTTCAACCGTGGGACGAGATAAGCTGGGATATTGTAGGTCCACTGAACAGCTCTGAAGGATATGACAGTGTCCTAGTCATCCGCGACCATGCTACATGATCCTCCCTACTGGAGCCAATCAGCATGGACCTTACGAGCGAAGGAGCAGCCCGCATATTCCTACAACGAGTCTACACAAGCCATGGACTACCCTCCAAGGTGATGAGTGATCGAGGATCAAACTTCGTGGCTAAGTTCCTCAAGAATGTGTATGGACAGCTAGGAGTAAAAACTAATCCCAGCATGGCATACCACCCCCAGACCGATGGACTCACGGAAAGGGCCAACCAAGAAGTATTCACGCTACTGAAACACGTCTGTAGTGAGATACCCGAAGGGTGGGCCTCTTGGCTCCCGATTACAGAGTTTGCCCTCAACAACCATGCCTATGGGACCTCGGACATAACCCCCTTTCTTCTTCTCGGCTACACACAACACCCTATCGCCCTTCTGGACCTACGGCTCAGTGAATCGAACAACCCTGCCGCTGACGACTTCCTGAAGAAGGCCTACAAGATGCAGGAAAAAATGAAGAGATTAGTGGAGCAGTCCAACCATACAATAGAAAAGCGCAGTGGATACACAACGGATTGGAAAGAAGGGACCTTAGTATGGTTGGAGAAGCAAGAATCTGGTATTGGAAGATCTGCGGAAAAAACTGATGCCGAGGTGAGTTGGACCTTTCAAGGTCATTGCAGAACGAGGTGCTGCCGCCTACGAGCTCGAACTACCATGGCATTGGCGGATACACCCAGTGTTCCACAAGTCCCTCATTACTCTCGCTACTCCTGGTCCTGATCACCCACAATGTCCCGAAAGCATAGAAATCGATGGCAAACCGCAGTACGAGGTGGAGTTTGTTAGGGGGAAACATAAAAGAGGAAGATTAGTACAGTACCTGGTATGCTGGCTTGGTTATCCCCCGGAAGACGACACCTGGGAGCCGGCCAAGAACCTCAAGGATGCCAGGATGCCTTACAGGACTTTGAGATTGCTCAGAAAGCGCAATCTTAGGGGGGAGGTTATGTTACGGTATGTGGTCAGGTGACTACTGTGCTTGTGTCACGGGACACATCCAGGATCCCGGACATGTGACTAACAGACCTATCGTCACATGCCTGGTAAGCGCCTGATCACTTGACTATGAATCGCATGACTAGTACCAAGGAGATGGCCCATTTTCGTGATGGAACATCAGTGCGGGATGCCATCATCCTGTCGCGCCCTGACACCTGTTGCTCTGGCACCATCAAGACTAACCTGGATTGGGTAACTCCCTTGTCTTCCTCACCAGTTACTGTTGTCCCATCCCCTCACTGCCCTTGTCCCTTTTCCTGCCACTGTACCATCCCCTCACCTACCGCTACTTCCCTTCTTGTTGCTATCACAACCACGTGACTGTCTCTTCGATACATTCATTCCTTCCCTACAGTCGTCATCATTAGGTTCCCTACTTGCTGCTTTGTACCGTGCCGTTGTCATGCCTCCTGTCCTAGTATAAATACAAGTAAGTAGAGGACATGTAACTCCCAGACTTGTTACTTTCAATACTACCACTCTAGTCCTCCTGCCCAGCTAGCCTGCCCAGGAACACTGGCAATGATAGTCATAACACAGGCATACTTCATCAGAGCAGATGAGATGATCAAGATCTGGACAGACCATGTGAACCTCCAGTACTTCCGGAAGCCCCAGAAGTTGAAACTGAGGCAGGTCCATTGGGTTGGGGAGCTCCAGTGCTTTGACTTTGAGATAAAGTATTGCACTGGGAAGTTGAACACAAAGGCTGATGCACTCTTGCAGAGGCCTGACTATGGAGAGATGGTGGAGAAGGATGCACCAGTGCAGGTTTTCCCAGAAACTGAGGTCCACATGTCTATCAGACTCAGTCTCACACTACCAAATGCAAGGTCAATGATGATGATACTAACATAAGGGGAAAAGAGTACAAAACTGGAAAAGTCATAGTATATATAGCGAATGGTTCAGGCATTGCTGGCATTCCCATGCTCGGACCTCATGCATCATGTGATGTGCTTAAGGCCTGAGTCATGTGACATGCCATTACATAATCTGTCAGCTGTCACAATCATGTGACTTAGCTGTGATCCTCCTGCAACTCTTTCATGATCCTTTCCTGACTTTTCTTGCATGCTTATGTAAGTGATCCTGACATATTATCACAATTATCAACTAGCAAAAGCCCTTGCAGACACTGCAAGGTGCAAGAAAAATGTTAGTTGAGTGGTGTAGACATACTGAAAATTTGGTGAATATTGGCCCAGTGGTTGCTGAGATATAAATATTTTAGTACATAAGCTTTGTAGTCTTATAAGAGAAGTGGTCATCACACCAATTGTAAGCCCAATATATACATTGTTATTAAAGTAGTGCACAGAGCACAAATAGTCTGGGTATCACATAAAATGAAAGGTCAACAGGTACATTGTAAGTGAAGTAGTGTAAGTAAAGTGGTATAGAGCAGTATTCATCCAGTCACAATAAACATTAGTCAAGTAGTACTTCAGTGTACACAATATTCTTTGTAACAGGTTCTGTAACAGTGTGATCCCAAATTGCTTTAATCCTTTGAACAGAAGTAACATGTGAAACTGCAACATAAAACTGTCCATGGGTGAACACAGAAGTTCTAAAGTTCAATCCCACATATTTCACAGACTGCCCTTGGCTCTTGTTGATGGTCATGGCAAAGGCCACCAACACAGGGAATTGCTGATGTTTGAGTTCAAAAGGAATTTGGATGTCAGAAGGAGTAAGTGTGATGCAAGGGATAAAAATTTTCTGGCCAGCATTCTCCCCACTCAACAGACGAACCTCCAACACTCTATTTGACATCCTTGTCAAGATACCCCTTGCCCCATTGCAACCCTCCTGTACTGGATTCAGATTCCTCAACACCATGATTGGGCAGCCAATCTTAAGAGTGAGCTTGGCCAATGGAAGCCCAGATGCATTGATGGAATTGGGTATTCCACTGGTATTTCACTGGATAGAGCATTTCTCATCTCCTTCCCCACACTGCTGCAACAGAGTCTGCACTGCGATAAACCCTCTCCTCTCCTGGGAAGTTCTTGAGGACTGAGGCATTGATGCTGTGAACATCCTCATTTCGTGCAGAGAGGAGCATGCGATCATTGAAGTACTGATCAGGTGGATGAGGAGATCTGAAATGCTTGCATGGATGCATTGAGCCACAGAGTCCAATGTATTATCAAAACACCAACTAACCTGGATAGACAAATTGAACCAGGGAGGCCAATGTATTGCTGGCACACTTGAAGTGCTCAGGAAGCTTGAGGTTGCAGTTGTTGTCTGTATGTTTCCCATGCCCAACATCAAGCTGCCACTTTCCAAATTCTTGTTCCACCTGCTCTGGTCCCAAATGCATGTTGACAGATAGGTTCAGGATTTTAAGGTGTCTCCAAACCACTGAACATTGAAGACAGGCACCAACAATCTGGGGTCTTGAACCTTTGACAATAACAGGCAATGTCTGTTGGAAGTCCCCACCAAACACCACTGTCAATCCACCAAATAGCCTATCACTTCCATGGATGTCCTGCAATGTCTTGTCCACAGCCTCAGCAATATGACAATGCTGCATTGGTGCCTCATCCCAGATAATCATGGCTGCAGATTGCAGGAGTTTGTCAGGATCCACCCATTTTTCCATACCCAATTCGACTCTATCATCACCTACAGACCTCCCGATGCCCTCTCACTACCTCATGGACCACCCTACACACTTCTGAAACCCACCTTCTTCTTCCAGAGCCCTCCCAGGCTTCCCCCACCTTCATACAACACTCGTGACCACCATGCTATACTCGCACAGCCTTTCTCCATTGCACCTTATGCATATCTATCACCTGAATCCACCAAACTGATACACAACATGTGGTTATGCTATCTCTTCATCCAACACATGACTTGCCATGCAGCACCCCTGGCACTACCACTACCAGCACTAATATCATTACCAGCATTATGGCCATTACCCACGTTATCAGTGTTACCCACATGACTTCCCACCCAAGGTCACCTGCATCACCCACATCACCAGTGTCACCCACATGACTGCTCTTATGACCTCACAACCTTAATGCTCAAACATGCCACCAATGGTCAGCTGTATATACCTTTCAGATTATGTTCCCCTTCTTCTCCCCAATAGTCTATAACTATGTTACTTATGATCCGAGAATCCCCCTGTAGTTATAGTTACATATATGCTTATTTAACTAGGTTGCAACCCATGACCAGTCATCTTTGCAACCTTACCTATGCCTTCATAACCCCTCACAAACTTAGTAGAACATGTGCCTAGTTACTATATGATTAAACATACCCCATACTACTATAGTTCTGTTGCTTGGAGACTTCTGTACTTTTCCTAGATAGTTACACTCTCAGCACATATGTATATAAGTCTTGCATGTACTCACAGTACTGTAGACTTGATATTGATGCACTTTGGTTTAAGCTTGAGGCTAATATGCCCTTTGAGCTTGGAACCATCACAATTGATAGGTCTTGTCTCACTTGGTGACCTCGATAACACCAAGACACATTCTGCTTTCTTCTAACTCATCCTCCATGCTTGTATAAACTCACACACTTAAGTATTTTCCTTTATTTGTCTTGGTACTGATTTCTTGAACCCTACAGGTTCTCCCATCAGTCGGCAAAGCCATTGCCTTCACCAACACACCTCTCAACATTGTCGTGACTGCTCGTGACCTTCTCAGCGAAATCATTTCTCTCTTAACTTGTCCTTTTCACTTTTTACACCTTGTCAAATGTTTTTGCGACTATCAGACTGGGTCTCACACAACTTAAGCATAAGGTCATGACGACAATACTAAGATAAGGGGAAAAGAGTACAAAAATGGAAAGGATGCAGTATATATAGCGAATGCTTTGGCACTTGCCGGCATTCCTACGCTCGGACCCTCGGATCACGTGATGCGCCCAGGCCCAGGTCATGTGATCTTACGATTATGTAATCTGACCACAGCCACAGGTCATGTGACCTTCCAACAACCCTCCCCAGTTTCTCCACAACTGCACTTTGGGATGGCTTACATAAGCGATCCTAACATCACCCCCCTCTTAAGGCTGGGCGTCCCGACCAGCTAGCTTGGCCTTGTCGGGGTGGGAGAGGAAGAAGTCCTGGAGAAGCAACGTTACATTAGTGAGGTTCCTACGGGGCTCCCAAGTGTTTTCCTCCACTGGATATCCCAACCACTTCACCAAGTACTTCACCCCATGTCCCACCTTCTTAACATCAAGGATCGCCTCCACATCATACTCCAGGTGGTCATCATCAATTGTAGGGGGCGGAGGGGGAGGCAGGTTCTGAGAAGGGAAGGAAGGGGGGTGGTATGGTGTCAACAGCAACTCATTGAAGACCCGATGGATGCGCCAGGCCCGAGGGAGCTTGAGGCAATACCCAGCAGGTCCCACCTTCTCCTCAACTGCAAAGGGGCCTGCTCTCTTGTTGTCAAGCTTTTTACAGGGCCGGTCCATCTTCAAGTTTCTAGTATCCAGCCAGACCAGATCTCCCTCAGAGTACTCCTGACTTGGGTGTTTCCCCTTATCGTAGCTCTTCTTCATTGCTGCCACCGCTTTCTCCATTGCCTCCTTGGCTGCTCTTCGGGACTCCGTGAGCTTAGCCATCCACTCGTCCGCTGCCGGGTTCACCTCAGAAGGTGGCCGGAGCCCCCCATTCCATGGGTGTCATCCATAATCGAGGAAGAAAGGTGTCTGTCCTGTCGCTGAGTGCTCATGATTATTAAGAGCAAACTCCGCAGTGGACAACCATTCAGCCCAGTCATCCTGGAGATGGTCCACGTAAGCCCGGAGATAGATCTCCATCTCCTGGTTTGCCCGTTCCGTCTGTCCATCAGTCTGCGGATGAAAGGCAGTACTTGGATTTGCCTTTACCCAGATCATGGAGTAGAACTCCTTCATGAAGCGGGACACAAACTGGGACCCGCGGTCACTCACAACCTTGTGAGGGACTCCATGGTCACGAAACACTCGATCCCGGAGGAGATGCGCTGCTCCAAGTCCTGTGAGGTCGAGCCCGATTGCTTCGAGCAGTGTCCATTTCATGAATTTGTCAACAATAACAAGGATGGCATTATGTCCACGGGAGAGGGGGAGGGGACCGACTATGTCCCATGAGATCACCGACCAGGGACCATCGGGCACCAGATGGGGGTGCAGTGGGGCAGCACGCTTGGTACGGTCAGGCTTCGTCCGCTGGCAAGTCTCACACCCCTGAGCATACCGATCCGCATCTTTTACCATGTCCGGCCACCAATAACCCTTCACTAGTGCTGCTCTCAACTTCTGGGGCCCAGGGTGTCCAGCAGCGGGGAGGTCATGCTCAAACTCGAGAACGGCCTCACGAGCTCCTAGGGGGACCCAAGTGACTATCCCCTTTTGCCAGAGTCCAGCACGATCTCGTGTCCACTCATCATCAAGCTCCTCTGGCTTCTGTATGTGTACCGTGCTATTTTTCTGGAGTAGCGTCTCCATTTCCGATGTGAATGACACACGGACTTCCGTTTCCGGGAAAACCTGCACCAGTGCATCCTCCTCCACCATCTCTCCATAGTCCGGTCTCCGGGAGAGTGCATCTGCCTTTGTATTCGACTTGCCAGTGCGGTACTTTATCTCAAAGTCAAAGCACTGGAGCTCTCCAACCCAACAAACCTGCCGAGGCTTCAACTTCTGGGGCTTCCGGAAGTACTGGAGGTTTGCATGGTCTGTCCAGATCTCGATCGTCTCCTCTGCTCCAATGAGGTATGCTCACCACTTGCGAAGTGCCCGAATCACAGCCAAGAACTCCTTGTCGTACACATCGTAGTTCTTCTCAGCTGCAGTGAGGGCCTTGGAGATATAGTCAACAACTCTCCAGGTTCCATCCATCTGCAGCTGCGAGAGCACTCCACCAGTTGCCAGGTTGCTTGCATCTGTCTCTACCTTCCATCTCCCTTTGTCCTGAGGCAGAGCCAAGACTGGGGCCAATACAAGTGCCTGGCAGAGATCTCGAAAGGCTGCTTCCTCCTCCTCCTCCCATTTCCACGGAACATTCCCAGTCAGCTGGAAGAGTGGCTTTGCCCGGGCAGAAAGATTCGGGATGTGCCGGCGGAGGTAGTTCAGCATCCCATTGAACCTCTGGACATCCTTCACATTCTTAGGACATGGCCAATCTCGGACTGCCGCACCCTTGGCTGGATCATGCTCTAGTCTGTTGTGGGAGATCTTCATCCCCAGGAAGATGATCTCACTCTTCTCAAACTCGCATTTACTGAGTTTGAGACACAACCCATTCTCCCCAAACTTCCTCAAGACCTGATCCATCCAGTACCGGTGTGTAGCCAAGTCCTCTGCAAACACAATGACATCATCCACATAGGCCCTCACATGTCCTCCTGCAATCTCCTCCCTCAACACATGATTCATGAAGCGTTGGAAGGTAGCAGGGGCATTCTGCAGTCCAAACCACATGACAGCTGGTTCGAAGAGTCCACAGGGTGTCAGGAAGGCGCAGCGGTGCTGGTGCTCGGGCCAGACCTGCATAGATGGGAAACCTCCCTTTGCATCAATCTTAGAGTAGATCGACGCTCCTTTAAGCACATCCACTGTGTCTCGGATGCGGGGGAGGGGGTACTTGTCCTTGATCAGGTGTGCATTCAGCCTCAAGTAGTCGATGATTGGCCGCAGTTTGTCCTTCTCATGTTTGAAGAAGAAGGGGCTGGCATACGGGGATTTCGAGGGCCGGATTCGTCCAGAAGCAAGCTGCTCATCCACCCAACGGTTCATCTCCACCATCTCCTGCTGTGTCAAAGAATACAGCTTGGAGGAGAGGTGCTCAGGGTCCTTTTTGAACTCGATCTTAATATCGAAGTCTGGTTGGGAGCGGGGAAGTTCATCCCACTTCACTTCACTAAACACCAAAGGGTAGCGGCTGGGCCAATCAGGGGTAGGGCCAGAGTTGGGAAAATGGGTGTCCAGAATACTCGTGGATGCGAGGGTACTCGTTTTCAGGGGTGCAGGGGCTCGAGGGGATGGGGAACACTGTGGGGGGCAGCAGGTAAGGCTCAGCTCTGCCTTCTGCCAGTCGATATCCGGGTTATGCCGCTTGAGCCAGTCATGCCCAAGGATGACCTTGTGGGACTGGGTCTTTCCCAGCAGAAAGTGGATCCGCTCCTGGTGGTCACCAACTCTCACCAGCACCTCTATCCCATACCGGACCTTTCCATTCCTGTTCTGTGTCCCATCCACATTATACATGGTGATTGGGTTCAGCAGGAGAGATGGCTCCAGTCCCACTCCTTTTGCCCACTCCAAATCCATGAAGCAGTTGGTGCACCCTGAGTTGACAAGGGCCTTCATTGTGGTCCCTTTGCCAGTGCTGAAAGCCTCCAAGTGCACCTGGATGGCTAGCTCTTGTGGCACATGTTTCCGCACTTCTGGCCGCACTCTGGTTAGGCACTCTGCCAGTCTCACTTCCTCCTTCACCTCAGCCCCAATTCGGGTATGTCTCCGCTGCAAGATAGTATATCGGGGTATACTTGCAGCAGGCACAGGGACGGAAAGGGGGCTGGCACACTTCTTCTCCCCAGTGGGAGTCCTCCTCTCTCTCTCACACAGCTCTATGCAGGCTCGGAGCCATGCAATCTCTTTCTCATATCCCTCCGCCATTTGGGGGGCACATGGTGCTGCCCAGGTTTGGGCCCTTGGGGCCTGCAGACGCGTATCAGGCAGGGGGCAGAAACGGACAGCATGGCCAGTCTGGTGGCATCGGAAACAACATCTCTCATCAGCAGGGGCCCATCCTCAGGCCATGGCCACATCTGGAGTACACAGCAGAGGGGTCACAAGAGGTTGCGAAACGGTCACGGCAGGTCGCGGTAGGGTCGCGGTGGGTCGCGCGGGGGTCACAGTGGGTCGCGGTGTCCGTTCCATGAGTATCCCATCCAGTCGCCTTTGCTGGGCATCAAGCCTCTCAGCCAGCACCTTCCATTCTCCATATGTCTCTGGCATCGGGGAGACACCATAGATTCTCTCCACCAACCTCCTACTCAGGTTCAACTCCAGCCAATGGACTAGGATTCCTGAGTCCTTCTCTGCACTCAACTTCGCCCGTCGGAACAGTGTCTCGAATTTCGCGAAGAACTCTGGTGCTGTCATGGCACCCTGTTTCAGCCCTGAAATATCAGCAAGGGCAGTCGCATGGTCATTCGGGTCATCGAATGCGCGCTTCATCTCCTCCACAAACTCTGCCCAGGTTCCGGCCTTGCCACTACCCAGGATCTCTTCCGCCTTCATATTCGCCCACTCTGCAGCGAATCCTTCTCCAGTAATTTTGCTCAGAGCAAAAAGGACCTTCACCAGGTCCACAGCATAGACAGTCGGGTTCGCCATAAACAGGAGGCAAAGGGATCGGAGGAATGTACAGAAGTTCCTTTTCTGCCCATCAAAGGGGGCAACAGATAGGTCAAGCCTCATAGGTTGGGCTACAGGCGGGGCGACATGGTCTGCCATCACAGGCCCTGGATGCTGTAAATAAAGTTCCAGGCCTTGGGCACTCAGGATTTCTTCGATCTCTTAACAGTCCTGTCCTCTTAGGCTGCTCTTCTGTGTACTTATGTACCTATAGAACTCTTATTCTATGAAACTTTTGTTAACGTGGGGCCCAAATGGTGTCCCAGGTGGTCGCTCCACAACTCCTAATGAGTTGCCCGTGCGCCCTTCTGACAATGGTCACAGAGCAAGGGCCCTGTCCACTGGACCAGGAAACTACAGAAAGACTATGTAGGGGCCTTTCCTTGCCCTGTACACTACACGATTCACTGGTACATAGCTGTAAAACAAAGTTCCAGGCCTTGGGCACTCGGTATCACTTGGGGAGGGTCACAGTTGACTTCCTCCTGGTCTGGTCACGTGTATCTACACACAGTAAAAATTTCGCACGGTTCTGTTACACACCGCGGGCAGGGTAAAGGAGAAGAGGATGATAGGGGCTGAGCTGTGACAACGTGTCACAGTTTGAAATTAAGGGTCCAGGCTAGCCAGGTTAGGACACAGGGCTAGGGCGGACAGGCGGATCTTAGTATTATATCAGACTGGGTCTCACACAACTTAAGCGTAAGGTCATGACGACAATACTAAGATAAGGGGAAAAGAGTACAAAAATGGAAAGGATGCAGTATATATAGCGAACGCTTCGGCACTTGCCGGCGTTCCCACGCTCGGACCCTCGGATCACGTGATGCGCCCAGGCCCAGGTCATGTGATCTTATGATTATGTAATCTGACCACAGCCACAGGTCATGTGACCTTCCAACAACCCTCCCCAGTTTCTCCACAACTGCACTTTGGGATGGCTTACATAAGCGATCCTAACAGCGACCTTCCAGGACTGAGCATTCTCGACTGTGCTCAACAGTTGACTGGTCTTAGCAAGTTTCCAGGATCGGTCACCAGCAAGTTGACCTTTGGTACTACTTACAAGATGGGACAGGCCCTAACAGAGTTCAGCTTCAAAGCTGCTCTTCTTGATTGTGCAAGTTGATGATTCATGGATGAGGATTGGGATTTTGAAGGTCGAATGTGCTGTCCTTCCACCAATGATGAGGAGTGCTGCAATGGCAGAGGAAGCAACACAGATGACAATCTGTTCCTGGGCTCGCAGAGTGTAACATATTGTGTTGTACACAAATGTCTTGCCTGTACCTCCTGGTCCATTGAGGAAGAAGCTGGTGCCAGAGTTGTTGTTGACTGCCTCCATGATCTGATCAAAGGCTGCCCTCTGACCCACATTCAACATGGGTACATGTTCATCTGCCAATTGCTGCTGCTCCTCTACATCATAGTTCTTGTGCTGTGCAATAAGCCTATTGCCAACTACTTGTTGCCAATCCATTTGAGACAGTGGTATTGGAGGATGATCCCTGAGGGACTTGATGCTGTGGCCAAGGATCTGGTCAATCAGATGAAGGCCATAGTCATAAACCTGTTCCTCTGATGGATCTGCAACTCCATGTCTGTGCAGACCATGCTTCAGATCATCACAGATGTGTGCCTTGAATTGAGTCCACAGTTCTGCTGGCTGGGAAGGTTGGCAGTCTCTTAGGATGACCACAAATAAGGCCATGAGTTGTTTGCCTGTTTGCATGGCACTGGCATCTTGGAGGCATTGAACCCATTCTCCTTCATCCTCCAGAAGTCCTCAAGCTAAACAGGCATCATGGAAGGAAGGGTGGATAGTCCCTTGGAAGGATTTTAGATCATCAAATGAAGTTGCACCCTGTAGAGCAATCAGGAATGTGATGGGGCCATAGGTTTGCACATTGATATACCTTGACACAATTGAGTAGTGTGTGCAGATAAAACCTTTCCCCAGCATTGGGACTGACATAGTACATTTGTCCAATTGCAAATCCCCTCTGCCTGGGCTTCCACTCCCTTTTTCTTGCTACCCAAATGAACTTTTGAGGGATCTCATGGTAGAGTAGCTGTGAAGCTTCCCTGTATCTACCATTTGCCTTGAAGTAGGCTGTGAGTGTAAAGTCCCTGGTTGCAGCACAATTCATAACCTGCTGAATGTCCTGCTGGTTTGCTGGGTCCCAGGTAACTAATTGTTGGCCAGGGAGATGCACTTGCAGCCAAACAATGTTGGGAACCTCTTTGTGCATGTCAAACATGAAGAGGCACCAACACCCTTCATGGGTGCTAACAAAGCAAGCATCCAGGTACTGTTTCACTTCATCCCTGCAAGCCCCAAACTCCATAGTGGTTTGGTCATTGTTGTGGCAACATCACATGACCCGCAAAGGTCGCGGACATGTGACCTGTCACATGATCAGTAAGTCACAGGAACTCACGTGACCACCACCAACAGTACGGCCCAAATGTGTGATGGCACATCAAGCGGGATGCCACCACCCTGTCAACGGACTGACATTTGACATCGCCCATCAAGCGACCATCCCTAACGCGACCTTGTACTCTCCCGCACCCCGTCTTTACCATTATCCCATCCCCTTGGCATCCCTATCTCCTCCCCATGGTGGCTTCCTGTCCCCCTGATGCCCTTATACCGCTATCCCATTCCCCCACCGACCGATGCTTCCCTTCTTGGGACCATGACAACTTTGCGATCATTACTTGGATACTTTCATTTCCTCCCTACTGTCACTCCCGTTGTACAATCCTCTTCACTACTTTGTACTATACTGTTTCTATGACTTTGGACTCTACTATATATATGAGTAGGTACATGACATGTATTCCTTAGACTTTGATATTCTCCAGAAATTGCCTCTTTCTACATCCTCATTGAGCCTTTATGTCAGCTATCCACATGACCCTTGTGACCTTGTCGCGACCTCACCATGACCTTTGAGCTCCAGATTTAGGATCGACCACGACAGTCATGACCTTGTAAATATACTTGTGGATGTACTTGAAGCACTTGACAGAGCCTATACATTCCATGTTGAGATGGCATTGGTACCTGTAAAGGAGGTATGGAGAGTAGGGGACAATCCAGTGATTGTCCACTTGGTGACCATGAACATCATGAAGTCTGCCATCATCACAACACCTATAGGATGGGTAGCTGTCTTCAGAGATTGTGGTGGCATCCCTGAATGGCTTTGGGAAGTTCTTGGTACATGCTCCATTCTCCATGCAAGGTGAATTTGGATTAAGTGCTCCACAGGGACCATGGACCATATACTTCTTCACCAATTCATACAGCTCTGGGTGCAGGTCCTTGTCAGGGAACTCTGCTGATATGAAGGTGTCCACATCCTCTGGAGTCCACATTCTGGCATCAGGGTGAAGGCAGACAATCATGTGCATGTGAGGGAGGCCACTTTTCTGGAACTCCTTTGTCCAGATGTAAGCCAACACTTGTGACAGAACCTTATTCTTGGTGAGATCAAAGATGAGTTGTTCTGCCTTGGCATAAAATACCCTACAGACCAAATCAGGTTGATCTGCTGCAGTCTGTCCTGGAAGTAAAGCATCCTTGACCTCTTGCCAATTGGTATTTGCTGTCATAGTGATGAAGAGATCTGCACCACCAAAATGATGATTGATGGCCAAGGAGTCCTGACAGTGTTGGATCATATTACAGGCACTGCAAGTGAAGGATGAAGGAAGAATGATGTGCTGCCCAAGCTCTGCAAGGTTTGCATCAGCATTTGCTGCAGCATCCACCAGTCCCTGATCCATGTCTGCATGAAGAACAGTTTGATTGTTGGATACCCAGGTGAGGCAAGACTGTTCTGATGATGCCCATGCATCAACAATGAACTCTTGAAACAGGTGTCCAGCTCTGAAGATGTGATCTGACTCATTCTCCCTTGTGAAGAGTTGATATTGGAAGTATTCAGCTTGGGAAATGCATCATTGCCTTCCTTGTCTGGCCACCACATTTCCTGTTTAAGGGACTTCAGGCTCCTGCCCAGGTGCCAGCAATGCTTCTCCACCCTCTTCAGCCTCTGCCACCTCTCCAGCAGCTTTAAACTCCAGCCTAGGATGCCAGCTAAGTTGTCCAGTTGGAAAGAGGAGAACAAAATGCAATGAGTGATATATAGGGTTCATCTCATTGATTTGCCTCAACCCTCCTCCTCTGTAAAACAACACAATGTCCCTTGGCTGCAGAGCTTGATCACCATCCCCAGGAATAATGATTGCAATTTCATTGGAAGTGGCAGATGGTAGGTTGTACCTTCTCCTATCACATTCCTTGTCAAATCACAGGCCAATCTTGTATTCCTGGTTAGGTGTTAAAAATCATTTATTACAAAAGTGATTTACATAAGTGAAAATTCCCATGGTCAAGCTCTTTTAATAATAAGAAGTAGGTTTTTCCTGATGTAATCAGTGAATCAAAACTCAAAATCAAATGCAAAAGGTTTCAAGCTCACCAGGGCAGACAGCCCTTTGCATCCACTGCACTGCAGTATGACATACTGAGCAATCAGCCAAACTTCATGAAAAGTGAGGGCTTTAGGTCATCTTTCTGCTGAAGTTTCACTGTGGATTGGACATATGGGGGCCTACAAAAATAGATATACTGATATATAGTACAAGGAAATTGAGCCCAGGCTGGGAGGCTTTGTTATCCAAATTTGCAGCCCAGAATGCTTTGTCTCAGTTGATGTGGAGCACAAGTTCCGCCACAATTGCTTATGTAAAGGGGTTGCTGTTCAATTTTGATGGTAGGCGGCACAAATTTGTCATCACATGACAACCTGTCCAAGACATCCTGTACAGTGAATTATCGCGATGTCGCTGAGTGATCGATGCCCCACTGGTGAGAGTGTAGAATTGAACCAGCAGGTTTGCTTCCAGCTCAGCTTGGCTCCGATCACGGATCTGCGCTGATCCTTTGTGTACTCTGTGCACATCACTCTCGTAAATTTGTTCCTTTCTTGCGATCGCATCTCAGGGCTCGTTAAGTAAGCGCTGTGAGAACTTCCATTTCCCATTCTCAGCCTTCGGCCTATTGCGGGCAGCCCGTGTCACGCGGGACTTACGGTTGCCTCTCACAGGTGTACGTACGCTTAGACCCATGTCGCGGGCACCTGCAAACGTATGCGAAGCCCAGATTTCGAAAGTCCGACGACGGCTTCAATTCTTAGATCGCCTTTCTACGTTTTTTTATGCCTTTTATTTTTTGACACAACGCTTTGTGGGCTCTGTAGCTTACACTCGACGTTCTACGACGCTGACGAGAGGAAGGATCACTTTGCCTTGTTGCTCCGCCACGTTACGTCCAAGGCGTGTGAGCCGTGTTGATCATCTCCACGTCACGGAATAATATCCGAAGGCACGACCCAGATTGGATGATCGAAGGTGATTAATTTCTGATGGCATTGTCTTTTTGTGAGTCGAGCCCCGGAGCTCGTGGGCCCTGTGTACATTCAGGCGCATCACTGTTTATCACCTAAAGCGGAGTTGCCCAAACAGAAGAAGGAAAAATGGGCACTACGGGTGCGCTGATCACCCTGAGCCGTTGCTCGAATGCCCAAAACGTGGCTGAAAAGTCTTCGGAATTTTCAATTGGGGTGATCTGTCGGATTGTGAAGGCGCTGCATCACCGGACAACTCGGTTGAGCGGGTCTAGTCTCCGGGTCCACAACGGTCAGACAGGGCAAAGGGAAGGGCGCGGTAGCGCATCAAGAAGAAGCATGTTAAAAAAGAGGCGAATAACCATTCTAAGCACTGATTTTTGCAGTGGAATACGTACAAGTACCCCAGCTAATTTGAAATCTTAATATGTAACGGGCAGTTCAGTTGCGAGGTCGGTGAGCGGGTTCCACGGCCAATAACGATCGGACCAGATCCAGAATGGGTATACACGTCGTAAACAGAACGCCGAACGACGTCGCGGATGGAAAGAGTTGATCTGTGTCATTCTCGTCTTCTTGCAGAGTCGCTGTAATTGTTCTGAGACGAGGGACCTTGCTTATACTCTGACCCTTGACTAGCTTGACTAGCCAGTTAATATTCCCTCTCTTCCGCCGCTAGCTGCCACGCGATCACACAAAAGGGAACAAGAGGTGGCGAGTCGTCGCCATGATCGATCTTGATCATGAGACTTAAAAATTGAGCGCAACGCGGGGCTGTCCATCATCAATCTGGACTAACCCTGAAGAGGCAACTGCAAAAAAAAAACCCGGCGGTCCAAAGACGATGCTGTGCGATACGGCTTTGGAGGCGGTTTCAGACAAACTCGACGGATGGAAAATGGCTAAGCAATCCAGTTCTGATCACTATGCACAGACTTACATCTTGCAAACTACAATGGTAGAGGTTTATTTTTGCACCGCTTTTTCCTAAGGTCCGCGAACCGACCCACATTTGGTTTGAACCCTCCCTCTTTCCGATTGGTCACGAAACCTAAACAAAACAAAAAAAAGACACCAAAACAAAACAAAAAATGGAAATAAAAAAAATTAAATCTTCCCATTTACCTGAATCGATCTGGACAGCCGCAGGTCCCCAATTCCATCATGCTTAAACAACGCCACCCTCAGCCTGGTTCCGAATCTGAACACGTTGAAAATACGAGGAAGCCTGCAAAGAGACATATACGCCCTAGTGTCGTCGTAGGGACAAGTCGTCTGTGGTCGTACTGCCTCTTAAAACACCTTTCCTCCATCTTGTTTTCTCCGTCAGCTCTCCTCTGATCTCATTTGAGTCCGCCGATCACTTGCGTTGGTCACTCCAGTTCAGTTCGCAATTTCCCCCTTTTGCCCCCTGTCTCCCTATTTTCTCCTTTCAATTCCTACAACCGACAGACACTATTAATCCTAGTGGATTTTTTCAGTTCCGGCATCATCAATTCTTATGAGCCGCCTCGAATACACTTCTTATGACCATCCCGCTCCCGCCATCGGCACGGATGGTCCCGGTTTGGAGTCGGCTTTGTTGCACAAGCGCATCCCACTGGCAGACTCGCCTTCTGAAGATGACCTAGGTTACTTGGCAATATCTGACCCTCACAGACAAGATGCCGAATATGACAGTGAGTTTTAGTTCAAGCAATTGTTGAAATATACTAGACGCTCTTCAAAGGTGATCCCAACGCATCACTCACGGCGCAGTCCCTCAACTCCGACGGCACTCCTAAACGACCCATGAATGCATTCATGATTTTCGCTCGCAGAAGACGACCTCAGGTTTCTGCGGCTAATGCTTCAATGCGTACTGGTGAAATTAGTAAAATTCTAAGTCGAGAGTGGAACTCGATGGACATGGTGAGTCATCACGCCAACACTGGAAAACTTTTTTTAATTGGCTGTCTAGACGGAGAAGCAATTTTACCTCGACCAGGCAAAATTGCTCAAGGAAACGTTCACTTCGAAATATCCAGACTACGTTTATAAACGACGACCAAATAATTCGCGCAGGCGACGACGACCTGACCATGTCGCCGGGCGGTTGTTAGACGGTGCGAGCTCTACTGAAATAGGGGACGACGCCTCTGCGAGCACGGACCACTCTGTTGATGGTGACGAATATCCTCAAGGTATGGGCTCCTGGCACCGTGCTTCTCTCCTCGCACCGGAGTCGGTCTACGGAGACCAAAACATTCTTGGGCAGAGATCTTCATCCTATGCTTTTGCGCAACACGAAGTCACCTACCATCAGCAGCTCGGGCCACACGAAAATCGGCTTGCATATTTGTCATCAGTCCAAAATCCGCTTGGTCAAGATATCAGGGTAGACCAACGATTCAATGCCTCCGGTGTCACGGATCCCACCGTCAGACACCCGAACTATTACCCTCAGTCGTACCTTGCAATGCAAGGCCGCCCTCACACCCACCACGGCGGTTACCTCCCAGAGCAAGGCACTCGGGCTACCGACAGAGGCAGAATTACCTCAGCGACGTCCCCCCGCGGCGCTCTAGCGTCTGCCATGCCCGCAGTTGTGTCTGCGACCACCTGGGCGAGTAACAATCGCTCCGTCGTAGCTTCCCCTCCATCGCCTGCAAATCCTTCTATTTGGCCCAACGAGCCGCCGGCGTCGGGGAGGATTTCGTCGTCTCACCGCCACCAACTACACCAGTCCACGTCCCTATCACAACCGTACTCCTTTCCTACGCTTAATTCTCCTTATTACCCGAATTCAGACTCTTCTCGAGCGTCATCCAACCTTGCACCCGCTACCTCAGTCTCTGGCTCTTCCTCGCCGCCCTTGGACCCCAGCTATTACCAAACACCGGACTACCACCATCGGCAACAGCGGTCGGCGACATCAGGCGGCGTAGGAGGACAACAAGCACCCAGTTATCACCGACAGGGCTACCAAGAACCTGCCTCTGCGCAGAGTTTCCTCGGCGAATATTCAAAGGACGCGAATTATGCTCAGCAACAACCTCGACAGTCTCGCTCTCTTCCATCTGTGCACACCTTCGCCATCTCTCAACAACACTCGTTCTCGTCGACCACCGGACCCACGGTTTCCGGTGCGTCCAATTCGCCGCATTGGCCGTCCAGGGGCAAAACTGGTGGTCAATAGCGGTGAGAACTCACTTCAGTTGCATGACAAACGGAAGGCTCTAAAGAAGGAAACAATGCGGAATATTTCAGCCTTTGTCCTCAGTAAAAGTTACTACGTTGAAAGCCTTTCAGCCGTTGCCCTGCGCTCCGGCTCATTGCTCCATGGGGCTTTACGGCACTACCTTAATCTAATTCGAATACACGTTGGGTCAATGCATCTTTAGTTTTCGAGGAAATGCAATTGATGACCACTTTGGAGCGGGGTTTTTGCTCGTGCTCTGCACCCGTGCGGCTAAAACCTTGACCCGTGTGATTCAGCCATCCATTTTACAAGTCTTGGGTAGCGGCGCAGAAAATCGCTGCACCGTTGCACATACAACCTTCTCATTGACACCGCGCGACACAAACCTCGTAGTATGCGGGGCAAGGATGAACCTCGCGCTTTACATGACATATTTCTCGGTCAAGGGCTTGAATGACTGGTTACTTGCTCAAATCAGCAATGTCATTATTGCCGCACAATGGCCTCACAAACCACCCGCTGCCACAGTGTCAGCTAGAACTAGAGGAGAGCAGTAAAACTTTAAGACTTCGGTATCACGCAATCATAGCGAATTGTCCCCAAAAGGAACGGAATATCTCGGCCCGGCCCGTGCGTTAGCCGGGATGCGGATGTCGTCTGTGTAAGCTTGGCGAGACACATGGCGCCTGCAACATACGTCGCGCCCATTGTGAATTCCACCGCCGTCTTCAAGCCCGACATCTTCAAGGGTAAAGTCCTGTTCTGCACTGGAGGAGGCTCAGGCATCTGCCGTGCAATGACGGAAGCTGTAGTGCGTTTTCGTCTACATCGGAGAGCTTACAGCGTTACTGCCCGACGGTACAGATGCGCCATGGTGCGGACGCCGTGATCGTTGGACGCAAGTGAGCCCTTCCTGCGTCGATCGCAATGGAGTCTTGGCAATGACCTAAAGTCATTGCCAACCAATTCGAACAGTTCTGATCGCCTCGCAAAAGCTGCTAAAGAGCTATCCGAGGTGACCGGAAACTCGTGCATACCCGCACAGGCGGACGTACGGCAGCCGAAGATGCTGGCGGATGCTGTGTCGAAAGCCATTGATCATTTCGGACGAATCGATCTCGTCATTTGTGGTCAGTGATGTTGGGCTGCACCAGTTTCGATTACATAGGCTCACTGCTCGGACCTCATATTTGTGTTTTAGGCGCTGCGGGCAATTTTTTGTCCCCCATTGAAAATTTGTCGGAGAACGCCTTTAAGACCGTTATAGAAATCGACACGGTGAGCATAGCACATAATTGCTTTGGACGAAAGGAAAGTATGAGCGCACCTTGCAGTTAGGAACATATAATACCGTGAAAGCTACGTTGCCTCACGTCAGAGTCACTAAGGGTTCCTACGTACACGTTAGTGCAACTCATCACTACAAAGGTTTTGTTAATGTTCCAGTTGCTTAGTTTCTCGTCCATCTCCGTCCATAAACTCAAACGTGCATTTGTAGCGACACCATACCAAGCGCATTGCGCCGCTGCAAAGGCAGCCGTAGACGCGCTCTCGGCGGTCATTGCCGTCGAAGAGGGACCGCGCGGTGTCCGATCAAATGTCATCGCCCCCGGCCCCATCTCTGGTACTGCGGGCGTAGACCGTCTGCGTTCACACAATGATGCACCGACTTGTTATCCGCTCGGACGCATGGGCCACGTTCAGGATGTCGCGAACGCGACGATATTCCTATTCAGCGACGCTGCGGCATTTGTCACAGGCCAGGTCCTGGCCATTGAAGGCGGAAATGAGCCTTTGAGAGCATTCAGGCTCCCCTACCCTCAGGCTGTGCTCGACCCGGCGTCAGTCAAACATCTGGTCCCGAGACTTTAAAGCGACTTCAAAGCCGGTCTGTGTTATCGATGGATTGTTGGCCTATTTGATATCAGGTACAGAGTTGGCTTTGCTTTATATTGTTTGCCGTTTGGTGGATACGTATTCTCAAAAATGCGAATGATCACATACTGGCAAGATGGGCTTCTTTTTTTTTTCTCGGCCTGGCTTTGTCAAGTACATGAGGCTTTCTTGCGCCTAATGATTGCAATTTCAATAATGAATTACGAAACTACATCAAGGTTGGACGGCACGCCCCATCAAGGTCACGCAGAGCAAAAATTCAGTGCTTGATTGCCTGTGGTATGACATGTGAACCAACGCCCATTTTGAAGATCAATCGAGGGAAAGTTCCTTCCGGATTTTACTCCTGCGCATCAGCGGTACAGAGTGGGCGCATCGACCACAGATCAGACGTCTGCAAGGGTTGTCGCTTATCAGGTGATGAGCCCCAGGCTCGTTTCCCCGTCGAAGCGTCGTGGCGATGCATGTTTGTGGCGTCAGCTCCGTGTGAGGTGAAACGGCGACTCGCGCAAAAAAAAGAACAAGGATTATGGAAACCCAACGGCATTTTGGGAGGTATATCTACGCCTTTTAATTGTCCATGGGAAATTCCCTGTGAAGAAACAATAGTCAGGGCTGCTTACTCGTTGTGACCGTAACGAATGCCCGTCATTTCGAATTGACTCGGGCTTTCCATGCCCGCTACAGATCCTGGAGTTGCTAGAAATCTGGAGGACCGCAGCAAGTATAGTGTGACGACAGTGAATATAATAGATTTGATAAGTTACTGTTGCTAGACAATTATATCCGTAAAAAATACTGGAGGTCTAAATGCATACTATATGACCTCTTTTACAGCGGTGTCAATGCAGGGTTACCTTTGTAAGAAGTCAACCATCTAGCGCATAGACAATGTGGCGAGTCTCACCGCCAGGCCGACCCCGGCATTAGGACAGCCTTCAGTTGTCGGCCGGATCACGATGTTCCAGGGCATCAGGACCGCCTTCATCAGTCGTCTGCCATTGACTCGCTAGGCCCAGGCTGATTATGTCGCAAGACCGTGCCGTTGACTACTTCGCAGTGGCATCATCAAATCTGACCGCGCGACTTGATGTCGTAGAAATATGACGGCGCATCGGGGAGAAGTGAACGTCTTGAAGGTTTGGCGACCTGTCCTGTGTAAGGTCATCACCAGTTGCGAGTGGAAGGGCCGGCAGTTCGCGTGTAGAGACGGGCAGATGTGGGGGAGGTGAATTAGGGATGCGATGATATGAGCTCGAGCTCTCTGGAGATGTTGGAGGCGGAAGCCGCTTGATGGGCGAAGGAGCGGATGGTAGTGGCGGGGGACTCCATGCGAACACTTGTGGGGCGGCCGCACCCCGCGGTAACTGCGGCACCGCAATTGGACTAGGCTGGCTACTACTTGTCGTTGTCGCAGGTGAGTGTTGCTGTATGGTGTCGTTCACCCACCACGAGCCGACATTCTCCTTTCCGACAGCGTCGTGGGTCAAGTCCAGAATGTGGCTATCGTCAGTTTGTATCACGAGCGGCTCCACTGGTATTGGGGGAATGTTCCTTCCTCCTATGGGGGACAACGGGTTGTATGAGGGGTTGCGGGTGGGAAGACGAGGGGACTGCCTTGGCGTGGGAGGAATTGGAGGGAGTGGAGGAGATGTGGTTGGCGCAGGAGGCACAACCAAAAAGTTTGGTAGAAATGGTCTTTGTGAAGGAGTTAGAGGGTCCTGCGCGTGAGAAATATTTTGGCCGTGGAGAAGGCGGTTCCTGGTGCGACAGACAATGAAATTGACCAAGAATAAGAAGAAGAGGACCATGCTGCTGATGGCCCCTGCGACGACAACCCCAGTGAGTCTGGGATTGCAAGATGGGGTAGCCGAGGTGTACTTCGAGGCCATGGAAGCAACTCGACACCCCGTAAAAGCAACAGGTGGGCCAGTAAAATCACCGGGAGATGAGGTGGATTGGGTTGGCGAGCTAGTGCATGAACATTGTTGGAAGAACGCGCAGAGCAATATATACGAACCCCGGAGCGCAGATGCCAGGCCAACGAGGATGAATATGACTTGCGCCGGTCGGAAGTGATCATTGATGTGAGATTTGTTGCGGCCAGCCTGAGAGGATCAGGGCGGCACAGCGTGGGTACAGCCCTGACACTGACAACGTTGCCGAGCTTGCGTCCGTGGCGTAACCGGCGGCAAAGACGTAGAGACCTGCATAGAGCTCATCGTCAGGATACGTTGCTGACAACCGTTCTGACTCAGCGCGTTGTGACCGCCAGGGGCTGGCTTAGTTGTCATCCATCGGTTACGGCGGAGTCCAACTAAATATTCGCCATTTCGCTGTGCCTCGCCCAATTGTTCGCAGAAGTCGCGGGCCATGTTCATCGTCCTGCTCTGCTGCGCGGGCAAGGGCCGTGCGGCAGCTCACGTTTGTTCATCGTACATCCCATCCTGAATGGAGACAGCGCCTGTCGCAGTTACATCGCCATACACCGCCACGGAAGCCGTGCACTGGTTGTCCGTCTACACATTCTTCTCTCCATGCACACCAAGGCGAAACTCCCTGCGCCGCTGTCCTTGCGGTTCCGTGTGCAGACTCATTACATTCCCTGTTGCAACGTTGCCGCAAGGTCAAATTGATGGATATGATGCTGCGGGCCCCTTACCTCCTTAGCTCAATGACTCGTTGTCTACTCCCTCCGAAATACCAAGGACGCTTGTCAACATTGCGCTTTCACTTGGACTAGGTGTTGTTTCGCCTGTCAAGAATCTCGTATAATCGCGATGAAAATGTGGTGCATGTAGTGCTGCCCGCATCTCGCTCGCCATCATGGCATGTCTTGACTCATTTCTTCCTGATTGCTTATCCACTCCTACCAAGTATCTTACTTATCCTGAGACCGCTGGCTTACAATGTGCTCAACACACTCCAATACAAGTAGGGCAAGAATCCTTGAGTTGGGCTAGAGCCTCTCCCCATTGCCTATTGCATGGAGGAATTTTACAAAGCGGAAATGAATCCATGTGGATCTACGCACTCTTAATCTCAATCCACCTGCTGCTTGGGTTGGCCGTGGTCGAGCTAAGCGGAGGGTGCTCACATTGTCAAAGCATCATGCGGTCTTCCAGACATGTGGGTTCCCGGCCATGGGCTAGCATGGCGTTGCATTGCTTTGAGCCGTCGAAGCCACAATCGAACATGATAGGTTCAGTTCTACGACACACGAAGCGATGGAAGACGCAATTGTTAGATACAAGAATAAGTTTTGCCGTCGACAGGTTGTCGACCCGATGACTTTCAATCTCGACTTAAGGCATCCGAGTGTAGTGTGCTGAGCCTAGCCGTCGGGTTGAAAAGTCGAGAGATGACGGAATGTGGTAATTGAGGCATGTGCATTTGAGCCCGTCTCTTCGACAAAGACACTGATGACCATCCATAACTCTGGCTTTGATAACTACAGGATAATTACAGCGAGAGGACGAATACTCGGACCAGCGCATTCGGAGTAGGGAAGGCTAAGCGCAGGACAGAGCAGAGATATAACGGAAAGGGCGACTTCATTGCTTCAAAGGATTCCATTTAGCACTCGAACAAACTGAGCGGCTGATACAAATACAACATTTGTACATGGTTATTAATTGCACGAATACTCGCTGCTAAGAGAGTTCTCAGTCTTTTTCGCGGCTACGAAGGGCAGGATGTCAAGAAAGGAGACATTCATAAGCAAGGTAGCACTCACCTTCACGCTTAGCTGTGAATTCCACGAATGGCACAGAAACGGGACGATTAGCGGCAGCATCGTTAGTAAGAAATCCAATATTAAGTCACCTTTTGCCTTGTCGATAGCATCGAGCTGGCGTAGACATTAGATAAGGTGAGATGGCGAGTGTATCAAGTACGAGACTTACGCCCTTGGTCTCCACGATGCGATCAACGGCCGCTCCTATAAAGCCGGCACTAGAAACGGATGGGACGAGGAAAAGTAAATAAAGGATAGAAGACAAAAGTCAAGACGTACAGGAGCTCCTTCGCCTTCGCATGATTGGACGGCTTGCCATTTTCTTCTTTGTGCTTCTGGTAAGCCTTCGCAGCCTCAAACGCGGCAGCTCCTGCGATTAGCTCATGGGCGAGATGAGGTTTGTGCTTGTGCTCTCCTGCCTGGGAGGGTGTGAGAGGCGTGGTTGGGAAGATGACAAGAGGGAAAGTCGCACCTCGATCGCGTTGTGAGCACGTGCTTCGTCAGAGTCGTGGTTAAACATAACGATGTTCGTGTTGGTTGAGCGGCAGAAAAAGCAGTATATATAGACGAGAGCCCGGATCGATACGAGAGAGCCGGTCAGGTCGGTGGGTAAATCGGTCAGGTCGGTGGGTAAATCGGGGATGTCAAGGAGCTAATCGATCGATCAGCGACATGTTTCGTAAGACTCACATGATTGAATTTGCCCTTAGGGTTGTTTGTAAATGTTGTTACCTCCCACTAACATCACTGACACAAAAGTTGTGATGAGATTACAGGCTTCCACAAGCACTTTGGAGCTTGGCTTTGGTGAGATGAAATAAACCTAAATGTATTTTGAATGAATTGTCTAAAGCTGAATCTTTTTTAAATGCCTAATTCATGAGATAAGAGCATTATCTCATGAATTAGGCATTTTTTAAAAAAAGGCCTTAGACAATTCATTCAAAATAAATTTAGGTTCATTTTGTCTTTGCATGGAGGTCTAATACAAGGCAGTTGTAGTAGAATGAAGTAGAGAAGGTCAGGTCTGAGGCCAGACCTGCTCAGCTAGCTAGGTCTCAATTAGATTTGAATATGCTGGGTGGTCTGAAGTCAGATCTTACTTAGACTGCTGGGCAGAATTAATGACCAGTCAGACTCCTGAGGACTCCAGTCAGACTCCAGTCAGACTCCTCAGGACTCCTCAGGACTCCAGTCAGACTCCTCAGGACTCTTCAGGACTCCAGTCAGACTCCTCAGGACTCAGCAGGACTCCAGTCAGACTCCTCAGGACTCATCAGGACTCCAGTCAGACTCCTCAGGACTCTTCAGGCACTATGGACCCAATAGCAGGTTGTTATCACCATCTGGTCAGATGATTTATGACTTTCACCCAAAAATCAGTGCAAAACAGGTGAAGGGTGATTTCTAATCACCATCAAAACCAAGGGATATTGTCAGGACTGCTTACATAAGCACCAGAGATGCAAGAGGGAGGGCTGCGAAAGAGACACAGGAAGGTTGCGGGAAAGTCACGTGACCTGGACAGGTGGTTGATTACATAATGCGGAAGTCACGTGACCCGGGCCTGGACGCATCACGTGACTCATGGGGTCCAAGCGTGGGAACGCCGGCAAGTCCCGAGGCTCCCGCTATATATACTATGTCTTTTTCCTACTTGTACCCTTTCCCCTTATGTTAGTATTGTCATCATAGACCTTACGTTAAGTTGTGTGAACTGTGAGACCCAGTCTGACACAATACTAACATCAATCCTGTCTGCCCTAGCCCCGTGTCCTAACCCAGCTAGCCTGGACCCTTAATCTCAAACTGTGACACGCCGTCACAGCTCAGCCCTATCATCCTCTTCTCCTTTACCCTGCCCGCGGTGTGTAACAGAACTGGGTGAAATTTTTACTGTGTGTAGATACACGTGACCAGACCCGGAGGAAGTCTACTGTGACCCTCCCCAAGTAATACCGAGTGCCCAAGGCCCGGAACCTTGTTTTTACAGCTACATACCAGTGAATCATGTAGTATACCAGGCACGGAAAGGCCCTCTACATAGTCTTTCTCTAGTTTCCTGGTCCAGTGGACAGGGCCCTTGCTCTGTGACCATTGTCAGAAGGGCACACGGGCAACTCATTAAGAGTTGTGGAGCGACCACCTGGGACACCATTCGGGCCCCGCATTAGCAAGAGCTTTATAGAATAAGAGTTCTATAGCTACATAAAGTACATAGAAGAGCAGCCTGAGAGGACAGGACTGCTACAAGATCGAAGAAATCCTGAGTGCCCAAGGCCTGGAATTTTATTTACAGCGCCTGAGACTGAGACCGGGTAGAGCCCTGCTCCCCCCTGATTCCCCTGTTACCAATGTCCCCGAAACCCCATCACCACCACCAGGGCCTGTGATGGCTGACCATGTTGCCCCGCCTGTAGTCCAAGCCACGAGGCTGGACTTATCTGTTGCCCCTTTTGATGGGCAGAAAAGGAACTTCTGCACGTTCCTCCGGTCAATTCGCCTCCTGTTTATGGCGAATCCGACAGTCTATGCCACAGACCAGGCAAAAGTCCTTTTTGCTCTAAGCAAAATTACTGGAGAAGGGTTCACCGCAGAATGGGCGAACATGAAAGCTGAGGAGATCCTAAGCAATGGTGAAGCTGGGACCTGGGAGGATCTGGTGGTAGAAATGAGACAAGCCTTCGATGACCCAAACAATCGTGCAACAGCACTGGCCGACATTGCGAGGCTAAAGCAAGGCCCCATGATAGCTGCTGAGTTCTTTGCGAAATTCAAAACGCTGTTCCAGAGAGCAGAGATGGATGAAGTAGAGGATTCAGACATCCTAGTCCACTGGTTGGAGCTGAACCTCAGCAGGAGGTTGGTGGGGAGAATTTATGGTGTCTCCCCGATGCCTGGAACCTATGGGGAGTGGAAGATACTTGCCGGAAGGTTGGATGCCCAGCAACAGTGATTCGATGGAGTAATCGCACAGCAGAACTCCGCTCGCCCTGTCCCACCCACGACCAACCGCCCCCCCTTCCAAACCCGTCCCGCTCCCGCTCCCACGACCCTGCCCCATGCTCCCGCATTCGCCCCCCGCCCTGCCATGGCCCAGCCACTGGCCCGCACCCCTGCCCCTCAGTCCATGCCACATTATGCCAGTGCCAGCGACGCCATGGTGGTGGATCGTGTCCGAGTTCCAGGAGTGGCGCGCACTTGCTTCTGATGTGGCCAGGCTGGTCATATTGTGAGAGAATGCCCACTCCCAGATACACGCCCACAGACCCTGAGGCCGCAGGCCTGCGCCGTGGAAAGCCAAGGATGGAATGCGGAAGACTATGAGAATGAGATCGTGCTGCTCTGAGACCAGGTGAAGTTGCTCGAAAGAGAGAGAAAGGCTCCTGTTGAGGAGCAGGATTTTGGAGACGAGGCCCAGTAAGTCCAAACTGGAGCCTCGGGAGTAGATACCCCAGCCCCCCTCCCGTCCCTGTATCCGCAGCTAGTATCCCTAAATATACTATCTTGCAGCAGAGACACACCCAGATTGGGGCTGAGATGAAGGACAAAGCAGAAATGGAAACTGCTAAGAGCGAAATACTGAAAACAGAAATGGGAACTAGTAGGAAAGTGGAGCCGACAAAGCGCCTTGCAGAGGTGCTGAAGGACACCCTATTGCATATGCCCTGAGAGCTCTCCATCCGGGTGCACCTGGAAGCTCTCAGCACTGGCAAATGTGCAACTACAAAAGCCCTTGTCGACTCAGGCTGCACCAACTGCTTTATGGACTTGGAGTGGGCGAAAAAAGTGGGACTAGAACCCTCCCTCCTGCTGAACCCAATCACCATGTATAATGTGGATGGGATGCAGAACAGGAATGGAAAAATCTGGTATGGGATGGACTTGCTTGTTGCAGTTGGTGACCACCAGGAGCGGATCCACTTCCTGTTAGGAAAGACCCAGTCTCACATGGTGATCCTTGGGCATGACTGGCTAAAGTGACATACCCTGTTTCAACCCAGCAATATCTGCAAGAGCAGTTGCATGGTTGTTTGGGTCATCAAATGCCCACCTCATTTCCTCCACAAACACCACCCAGGTTCCAGCCTTGCCACTACCCAGGATCTCTTCCGCTTTCATATTCGCCCATTCAGCAGCGAATCCATCTCCATTAATTTTGCTCAGAGCAAAGAGGACCTTCACCAGGTCTGTAGCATAGGTAGTCGGGTTCGCCATAAACAGGAGGTGAAGGGATTGAAGGAATGTACAAAAGTTCCTTTTCTTCCCATTGAAGGGGGCCACAGATAGGTCAAGCCTCATTGGTTGGGCTGCAGGCAGGGCGACATGGTCTGCCATCACAGGCCCTGGACACTGTAAATAAAGTTCCAGGCCTTGGGCACTCAGGATTTCTTCAATCTCTTAGCAGTCCTGTCCTCTCAGGCTGCTCTTCTATGTACTTATGTACCTATAGAACTCTTATTCTATGAAACTATTGCTAGCATGGGGCCCAAATGGTGTCCCAGGTGGTCACTCCACAACTCCTAATGAGTTGCCCATGGCCCTTCTGACAATGGTCACAGAGCAAGGGCCCTGTCCACTGGACCAGGAAACTACTAGAAGGACTATGTGAGGGCCTTTCCTTGCCCTGTACACTACCAATTCACTGGTATGTAGCTGTAAAACAAAGATCCGGGCCTTGGGCACTCAGTATCACTTGGGGAGGGTCACAGTAGACTTCCTCTGGGTCTGGTCATGTGTATCTACACACAGTAAAAATTTCATGTGGTTCTGTTACACACCACAGGCAGGGTAAAGAAGAAGAGGATGATAGGGGCTGAGCTGTGACAGACGTGTCACAGTTTGAGATTAAGGGTCCAGGCTAGTCGGGTTAGGACATGAGGCTAGGGCAGATGGGTGGATCTTAGCAATATCTTTCAGGGGGAGGCAGACCTTGAGCATGGGAACTTGCCCATGCTCTGGTGCCATGCTGTCCCAGCCTGGACCCACCCATTGTTCCTCTGCCTGCTCTCTGAGGGCGAACCCTTGGCCTTGAGCAACGCCGGAAATGAGATCAATGGAGAGCGTAGTGAGGCAGGTGCCAAGAAGGAGATGAGAGGTGTCATGGAAGCGAGTGGCATGTAGCAAGAGCAGCCATGTGAGGGTGCGGACTGTCGAGATGATAGAGGTATTGGTGGGCAGGGCACTGTGTATTATTTTATTTATTACTTGCTCTTGTTTGGTGACTGTGATGTGACTCATGTGACTCTAGTTGGGGCCAAAACCTAACAGCGACTGGTGTACAAACAAGTACAAAGGCAAACACATTCTGCCTTGCACCATCGCAATGGCCGAAGCCTGGCCTCAGTATACGCACCAATCCTTCAATTCTGCTATCCTCAGCGATCCTGGTGGCAAAGATGAATCTGTCTTCTATGGGCCATACACTCGGCTTCTCTACACTATGTTCTCGGTGGATGGCCCTTATGAAGTTGTGCCCCAGTTCAAAAGTACAGCACTGCAAGGCGCTCAGGAGAGCATCGACCTTGTCGCAGTTCTTCTGGTAGAAGTTAATCGACATCCAGTTTTCTTCATGGAGATAAAACCTCCTGCCGCTTTTCCTTACGACTCAAAACGCGAAGAAGCCGATGTCCAAATGAGACGCCGATTCAGGGATCTCCGACAGATCCTAGCGATCCCCACCCTTCACGGCATCAGCGCGTTCGGTACTCGTCTGGCCTTCTACGAATATGATTCAGCGACGCAGCAATTACAGCCAGAGTTTATCCAACCCCACCCTTCGCTTCTCACGGACGTCGCACCCATCAATCGTTGGGACTGCGATGCTTTGCAACCGGAAGGGGCGAAGCGTTTAAGGGAGGTTGTGGAGAAGGTCAAGCAAATGTGTGCTCAAGTTTAATGATGTGGGTCAAACAACCTACTCCTAAATCTTCGCCCTCTGACTTTCCTGGTTCCCAGTGCCCAAAATATCATCATCATGTGTTCGATTTCTTTTTTTTTATGCGCGGTTTCATTCGGAGAACAAGACAGAAGTGGGAGAGGGAAGGTGGGTTGCGACAGTCATGAGCGAGGAATTTAGACGAGATAACATGGCTCACAACGCCATTGCCATTGTAAATGTTGACCTGAGTAAGGTACATATCCTTGTGCGAAGCTGAAGCATGTAATGATGCAGCTGAGGGATGTTGATGAAAGACATGTTCGAGAGGGCGAATTATTTCTGATCAGAGTGCGTCCGGCAGCGATTTCGCATATGACAATTTTCGCACCAAATCTCAATGTGGCAAGTGCGTGATTGTGACAGAGCTACTAGAGGGTAGTGCCGATCTTCGACGGCAGTGACCAGGTTTCTGACATGCATCTTCAATATCTATACTGTTACAGGGAGTAATGAAATAGTTTTTGTTGACATGTACGAAGGATCACACTTTTGTACGTCTCGTTTATGCGCTAAGGAGCCGCGACTCTGGCTAGCCAACATGGCCATCACCATCTGGTCCTTCATTTGGAGTTTCTTTCACGGTGTCACTGGTCGGGGAACACGGTCATGCACGCCCCTCAGGCTGTATGGTGCGACATCAGGTGTGACATCTCGACCCTCCATTCCTCTTTTCATTGCTCAAATGAGAATGGATTTTTCCCAATAGACAATGGAGTCGAGTTCTCCGGCTACACAGCCTGCACTAAATCGACACACTCCCCTCGCGCAGTGACCCTATCGCAGACCTCCGCACCCAGCTTCTCACACGGCACGAGTCCTGGCAATCTCTGCACGACACGCCCAGCACGCCCATCTTCTCCGTCATCGAGCTTGGGTGCCCTCGGGCATCGCGGACCGCAACCGCAAAGGACAGCGCACAGTTCCGATGACTACATCAATACAGATGCCCTGGCCTGTCTATAGGAAAACAGCGGATGGTAGCGAAGACACCATATCAATATGTAAGGCAGACATGTAAGGCAGACGGTCAATTGGGCCCCGTGGCCCAGTGGGAGAAAGGTCCCATGCAGCCACAGGTCGAACTCGTAGTTGGGGTCACGAGTTCGAACTGCTGAGGGGGCGTTATAAATCCTCAGTCAAATCAATTCCCCAGATATCACCATCATGTGATGATGTGCTGGCAGGTAAAAGTGACTAGCTGGGAGCCTTAATTGGCGACTCTTTGAGACCAATAGTCATGTGGGAGGAACTGGTCTGGGACAACCCTGGCGCTTCTGCTGAGGCCGTGGACCCCTGGGTGGGGTTGCCCATTCTGGTGGGTCAGCGTGCCGGTGGTGGGGTAGCTTGTGGCCTCAGGTACAGGGACCGATCGTAGCAGACGACAACCAACCATCACCACATCGGACAATGAAATCTTGGCCACTTACTTGCTTGGGAAAGGAAATGGTCCCAGGCCCTAACGCGTTATATAGGGAGCTTGTGTAGGACCCATGGACTGTTGTGGGAAAGCAGCCAAAACTTGAGGCTGGTGAACCAGTCCCCGATTAGGCCATTGGTTCGCCCAACATAAGCCCTGCTTCCAATTGGGACAGACCTGTGACTTGGGAAAGGGTACCACTGAGGTAACTGGGCCAGTGGGAGCCGTGGTCACCTTCCACGATCCTATGACCAATACAGGGTGAGCCATTAACTGCTGAACCATGACAAAGGCTGGTAGACCAGTCCCCAATTGGGACGGGTCCGTGGACACCGCATGGGCATTTGTACCAATACTGGTGTGGAGGTGGGCTAGCTACCAACTCTTCACAGGGTTACCTCTATAAGGAGGCTCTGGTTAGTCCAGGTAATGGGCAATGTGCAGGTTAACAAAGGCACATATTACAAATGAGACTGAGAAAGGAATGATGGGAGGAACCGTTAATAGGACCGTTAATAGGTGGTCATGTCCAGGAGCGTGGGACATGGTCCCAGGGGCATAAATAGTCATTCGTCATGTCTCATATTAGACGTCCCTGTGAATACATGGGGAACCAAACCCCAACCTGATTCATCATCATCAGACAGTCAATGCCACACATGTGACTTTTGTAGGTCATGATCTGGTACAGAGTGACATTTCTATGTCACGATTGTGGGATACTTTTACTTCTCATGGTTGTGTAAACACGAGCAACGCATATCACTTACATAATATGGGATGGTGACTGAGAACGAACGAGACGCAGGCTAGTCACTTGACATGCCGCAAATTCCGAAATCCGTGGCTCGTTCCGTAGGTGATTTACTGCATAGGAGTGACCAGGTAGAAACCTGGTGATTTGAGATTGAGATAGAGATGGGCAATGACTGAACACATCTGGGGCTGAGCAAAAAATTGTGACACTTGCAGTAGATAGTTCCATGGCTGCCATTTCCTCGTCAACACTTGTTTCGGTGGCTGCTGCTGCTGGCCTTGCCATCCTATTTGCTGGTGGAGCATCTGCAGCTGCCTATGCTTTTCAACAGTGCAGGTGCACCAGTGACAAAGCTGGAGTTCACGTGGTAAGAAAGAGAACATGTGTTATTAGTGTAAGATAAGTTGTAAAGTAGACAGAATAACTGACCTGGAGTTCACACAGTAAGAAAGAGAACGCATGAACTCCTACAGGGATGAATCAACTGTATAAGTACTACTATGGGTAAACTACGGGTCATTGTTCATAAGAAACGAAGGAAGAATAAAGGAGGAAGGGTGGCACAACAATGTGGCACATCGTGTGCCGCCATTCTCTGTTATTGAATATTCGGTAGGACATTTTGTCGGACTTTGAATTCTATCCACATACGCGCTTAGCTCCGCTACGAGCACCTCAGTATCTTGCTTATACTGAGGTGTGAGTGGTCTTTATTAGACTAGTCTTTCTTCATTGATACTTACGCGCCTTTAGTACGCTCACTATAACCTAGGTATCTTTACCATATCAATACAGTATCTTGCTTATACTGAGGTTACGCTCACTATAACCTAGCTGCTCCCGCCCATAATCTCTATAGATTATGAGACCCGCGGACGAGCTCGACATGGCTTCCCCTACCAGTAACCCCCAAGCACTACCTAAGCTACGTGATGACGGATCCAACTGGGTTGACTACGAATCAAGAATCCGAAACATAATGGGGTCACGAGGGCTCATACGACATGTCGAGGGTACCGCAAGGCGGCCAACCGAATACCTGCTCGAGAATGGTTTTCCTGTTACCAAACCAGGTGTCCGAGCTACAGAAGACGAAATTGAGACCAAGGAACGCAGACTCGACGAATTCGACCAGCGAGAATACATGGCTCGCCATGTGATACACACCACAGTCTCAACCCGACTCGCATCTGTAATCAAAGCAAAAAATGCAAAGGAAATGTGGGATGCAGTCAAGGAAGATGCTACCTCGAAGTCCAAGTTGCACCAGGTCGACACAAAGCGTCGCCTGACAGAAATGCGATGCCATGAGGACACGGATATGAAGGAGCACCTAGAAGGGATGATCAGACTCCGTGATGAGCTTGCTGCGATGGGAGCTTCAGTACCCGATGAGGAATTCAGTACGCTTATCATTGGCTCACTGCCCCCGAGTTATCGACTACTGCTCTCATCAATCACTCATGCGGCATCTATTACTAAGTCAACCATCGAGCCAACGGACCTCGTGCGGATTATACTCGAAGAGGCCAGCCACCGCGCGATTGCCGAGCGTACAGACAACCAAGGCGACACTGCTCTCTATGCAAAGGGCCGGGGAAAGTTCCCTAAGAAAAACCCACCTTCTGACAAAAAATGCGACAACTGTGAAAGAACTGGTCACACGAAAGCAGAATGCTACCGAACAGGAGGCGGCAAAGAAGGACAAACCCCCGCATGGTGGGGAAACAGGAGAAAAGGGAGAAACCCCACCTCAGCTCATGTTGCAAGTACCCCGGACGAAGACAACTACGCCTTCCACTGCAGCTCCAACTACTCAGATATGGCTCAAACAGAAAGGGGAGATCCTACCAGGATCGAGGGCATCATGGATAGCGGCGCAGATGTCCACTTCTGCCCTACACATGAAAACTTCGTCAACTTTGTAACTACACCCCCACGGCCAATCAAGGCAGCAGATGGACGTACATTCTATGCGACTGGAAAGGGAGATGTCTGGATAAATATCCCAAACGAAGATAAGACGACACGGATCCTATTAAAGGATGCCCGATACTCACCAGACCTGGCCTTCACATTAATCTCAGTCCCGAGATTGGACCGCGCCGGTTACCGAGCACTCTTTGGCAACTGCGTATGCACCGTAATCTCCCCTGCAAACAAAACTATAGGGAAGATCCCATTAGTCGGAAACCTATACCAGTTCAATGGGAACTCGGCGCTCAATTCGCACCATCTACATGCAAATGCCACGAAGAGAAAAGTCTCCTTATACGACGCACACCGGATCTTAGGCCACATCTCATATGGGGCTGTAAAGACTGCCATCAGATCAGGGAAGATCACGGGGATTGAGCTTGATGAAACCTCTAACGAAGTATTCTGTGACGCATGTGCCCAAGCCAAGCCGCACAGAAAACCTTTCCCACAAGAGGCCGAAAACCGTGCAAAAACTTTTGGTGAAAGAATCCACACTGACCTTTGGGGCCCTGCCGCTGTCATATCCTTAGGAGGAAAGAGATATACGGTCGACTTCAATGACGATGCGACACGGTGGACAGAGACAGATTTCCTAACCAAAAAGACCGAAGTCCAGTCAGCATACGAACGTTTCGAAAAACGGATAGAAACGCACGACAATGCCAAAGTCAAGTTCCTCCGCTCCGATCGAGGCACCGAGTTCAAAAACAAAGTCTTCGATAAGCACCTTGCACAAAAAGGAACAAAAAGGGAACTTACAGTCCATGACACGCATGAGCAGGTTGGTGTTGCCGAGCGGACCAACCGCACTAAGCTCGAACTTGCTCGAGCTATGCTCATTGATGCGAAACTCCCAAAATTCCTGTGGACCGAGGCAATTAATCATGCACTGTGGATCAAAAACCGTGCCCCAACCCGCGCACTCAATGGCATGACACCCTACGAAGCCAGGTTTGGCAAAAGGCCTGATATGTCCAACGCTATCCCATTTGGAACGAAGGCATGGGTCAAAGTCGTTGACGCTGGAAAACTACAAGCCCGAGCATTACCTGGGTACTTTGTGGGCTATGATAACGAAAGCACAGGGTACCGAATCTACTATCCTGACAAGCGAATCGTTAAGCCCGAGCGCGAAGTCGTCTTCGACTTCAAGACCTCAGTGAATGAAATCATTTTGCCCGGTGAAGTTCAGCTTGTGGGGGAGAAGGATAAAAACAACCTGAACACTCACCCTATACTTCATTCCAGCTCACCAGGCCCAAACGACGATCCCACCACCTCGAAGACGCCGCCTACACCCTGCGAAAACCTCTCATCAGCACAGAAACCAACCAACACACAGGACACCAGTGAAACGATGGACAAACCTGACGAAACCATGCCTCTCCACCACAGATCTCGCCCCCAGCCAGGCTTCTACAAAGATCTTCACAACCGAGGGCATCAAAACGTCGCAAACATTGCCCACAGCAATGATGAGGGTGACAGAGACCCCCTCTTCTGTCTTGCTACGAGAATGGGCAATGAACCGGCAACGCTAGCTGAAGCGCTGGCCGGTACGCATGCTGAGGAGTGGAAAAAGGCCTGGGACAACGAACTGGAGCAATTGAGGAAAAGACGCACCTGGCATCTCGTCTCTCGTCCCGCTGATAAGCCCGTTATCCCCTGCCGACCCATTTTCAAAGAAAAACTTGATGCGAATGGACAAGTCGTGAAGCGGAAGGCCAGGCTAGTCGCTGGCGGACACCGCCAAACGAGAGGAATCGATTACGAGGAAACTTTTGCTGCAGCGGCGAAGATGGCATCGATAAGGACAGTCCTGGCTCATGCGGCTGTGTCAGACTGGGAAATACACCAAATTGACGTCGTGGGAGCCTACCTAAATGCTGAGATAGAGGAGGAGATTTATATGGAGGCTCCTGCTGGTCTGCTAGAGGCGAAAGATGGTGACAAAGTCTGCCGACTGCTGAAGGGACTTTACGGCCTTCGTCAAGCTGGGCGACAATGGCACCGTAAGATGACCAAGGCGTTTGTGGACATGGGCTTCTCTGTCTCAAAGCTTGATGCCTCAGTCTTCATCAAAAACCAAGGCGACGATGCCACGGTAGTCACAGTTTCGACAGACGACATGATGGTTGCCGCCAACTCGTTACGTGCTGTTGAAAATTTCAAGACGAGCCTTGCCGCACTCTTCGAGATAACTGACCTGGGTGAAATAAAATGGCTACTGGGTTTTGAAATCCGCCGGGACCGCTCGTCAAATACGGTCGCGATAAACCAAAGGCAATATATCACAACGATAGCTCAAAGATTTCGAGTCATTGACTCTGCGCCGATACATACACCGATTGAGCCCAGCGCAGCGTACTCGACTGATCAAATCCCAGCTGAACCCATCGCAGCACCGTACCAGGAAGCCTGCGGGAGTGTGTTGTGGGCAGCCGTCATAAGTCGTCCGGATATTCAATTCGCAGTCAGTCTCCTCGCCCGCTTCACCCAAAATCCAGCAGAATTGCACTGGAAGGCAATCAAGCGAGTCATAAGATACCTGTACACGACGCGAGATCTCTGGCTGACTCTTGGAGGACGAAGTGGAGCATATGAAGGATATGCGGATGCGGATTGGGCTTCGCAATCAGACCGGCATTCGATTTCGGGCTACGTTTTCACACTAGGACAAGGTGCAATCACCTGGAGTTCGAAACGGCAGCCGATTATTGCGATGTCGAGCACCGAGGCAGAATACATTGCGGCCGCCCATGCTGCGAAGGAAGCCTGCTGGCTTCGGGCATTCTTGGATGAACTTGGGCGGGATCCGCAGAACTCTGTACCGCTTCGTTGCGACAACCAGTCTACCATTGTGATTTGTCAAGACAACAAGTTCCATGCTCGCACCAAACACATCGACATCCGATATCATTTCGTGCGTGAAGCTCTTGAAGACAAGAAAATCAAGATCTCATATATAACTAGTGACGAGAACTTGGCGGACATATTTACAAAAGCTCTACCACGGTACAAGTTCGAATATTTTGTCAAACTTCTTGGACTCCAATGCGTTTGAGGGGGAGTATTGAATATTCGGTAGGACATTTTGTCGGACTTTGAATTCTATCCACATACGCGCTTAGCTCCGCTACGAGCACCTCAGTATCTTGCTTATACTGAGGTGTGAGTGGTCTTTATTAGACTAGTCTTTCTTCATTGATACTTACGCGCCTTTAGTACGCTCACTATAACCTAGGTATCTTTACCATATCAATACAGTATCTTGCTTATACTGAGGTTACGCTCACTATAACCTAGCTGCTCCCGCCCATAATCTCTATATCTGTAGCGAGCCGAGCCGAGACGAATGGGTAGTGGTGTGATGGCGAAGCGTACTCACTTTGTCACTCCCACTTGTCAAGCCATCACTCTTCAATGACCCCAATCACGGTACGAAACCACTTGAACAAATCTCAGGGGAGTGGTTTTGTAAGGATGTCCGCGATCATTCTCGTCGTTGGACAATACTTGAATGAAATCTCATTGTTGGCAATCCGTTTGTGAAGGAAGTGGTGGCAGATATCGATGTGTTTCGCTTGCGAATGGGCCACAGGGTTCTTCACAAGTGCGATACAGCCCTGGTTGTCGGCGTGGATAATGGTAGCGTTGGGCTGGGGGAATCCTAAATCAGACAGTAAAGAGCATAGCCAGATGGCCTCTTTAGTCATGTTCGCTGATGCCATGTACTCAGCTTCCACAGTGGACAACGTGACAGTAGGCTGTTTTTTTGAAGACCACGAAACTGTTCCCCCAGTGACATCAAAGATAAATCCCACGACGGACTGTCAGTCGGCGAGGTCTTGGGCCCAGTCAGAATCCGTCCAGCCAACAAGGTCAACACAGTTGTTTTTGCCACCCAAGACAAGGCCGAAGTCGATCGTACCTTTAAGATAATGCAGGATGCATTTCAGGGCAACAAGATGCAATTTACCGGGATTTGTTCCAAACTGTGCACAGGTATTTGTCACATATTGAATATCTGGGTGGGTCTGTGTAGCATAGAGGATACCTCCAAGACACTCTAGGTAGTTGAGACCTGCGGCGAATTCGTTGTATGACGCGCGGTCAACATCGGAGGTGGGGCAATCGTTGGCTGAGGCCCCCGTTGTCGTTTGCAATGTCGGGCACTCCGCTTCGTTCTCGATAATGGCAATGTCCGTTGGCCTGTCGTCCTCGATAACATGTACATCCCTGGCAGTTATTAGCTTCTTTGTTTCTATATCCTCAAGACGATATCCTTTAGTCTCGTCAGCCCACCACCCCAGTAGGCAACACTTCACCGCCGTCACTTCAAGTTTTCCCCCTCACACCTTCTTCGGGATGTTCACATATGCGGTCGATCTGAAGATTCATAGGTGCGAAACATCTGGTTTCCGTTTGGTCCATGCCTCATAGGGAACTTTTTCGGTTATAGCAGCTGTCAGGGAGAGGTTTCTGATGTGTACAGTGTACATCAGTGCTTCCCCCCAGTACCGTGAGTCCATACTGTTTGAATGTAGCATACATCTAACCATTTCAAAACATGTAGCGATAAACCTTTCGACAATACCATTCTGTTCTGGGCTGTACGGGACGGTCGTCTCATGGCGGATGCCGTTGCGACGGCAGAGGTCTTCTACCTTGTCGTTGACGAGTTCCGTGCTGTTGTCAGTGCGTAGTCGTTTCAATTTTTGTCCAGATTGCCTCTCTAACATTGCGATTACGTCCCTTAGCTCTCTGGGCGCCTCGTCTTTGGTCTTCAAAAGTCGCGTGATGCCGAATCTCGTGCTGACTTCGACAGTGATGAGGGCATAGTGCATCCCGGTCCAGGCTTCGACAGCCATAGGTCCAGTCAAGTCCGTGACCACCAGTTCTATCAGCTCGTAACGTGTTTCGCTCCGTTTTGGGAATGGCAAGCGGTGCGACTTTCCAAGAGCGCACCCCTCGCACACACGGTCGTGATTGCTAGATGAAATCGTAAGTCCCTTTACCAGCGTCTTTCGAACGAGTTCACATATCGCCTCGAGGTGCAGATGTCCCATACGTCGGTGCCAGGTCCGCATACTGGCGCCAGAAGATACCTCGTAGGCGGCTGGGGCCTTGGCGCGAGTGCAGTCGACGCGGTAAAGTCCCCTCACCAGCTCACCATGCAGAATCTCATCTTCTCCCAGCAATACTAGCAGTCCACCAGTCGTACTTCGGTAAGATGCTCCATCGTCCTGAAGCGCACCAAGACTAATCAGGTTCATAGCAAGTTTTGGGACATGCATGACGCCGTGCAGCGTCGTTGTACAGTGTCCGCTGGGGAGTCTAACCCACAGGCGGACGCATCCATACCCCGCAACAGGTATGTTGCGAGCATCTCCAATGGATACTGTGTGACCAGTTATGCGCTTATAGGATGAAAATAATGACCTATCGCAGAACATATGGGCCATCACCCCACAATCAAGGATCACACCAGTGTCAAGAGAGGGTTTCGCAGCCATGTAGACGGAGCCGGCTTCTCGCGTGGTGCCATCCGGGTGGTCGCACGTCGCTGCGTGCACGGATACTCATCCATGTGAGTGTCCCTGCTTATTATCGTCTTGTTCAGCGTTCGGACATTGATTCCCCCAATGACCAGTCTCTTTGCACTTCCAGCATACGTCGTCAGGTTGCAGACCGCAGCCACGCTTGGCCTTCGCTCGGTTTTGCTTTTCTTTCGGTCCGTTCCCCTTCCTGCCCTTCTCTGACGCCTGAAGGGCGGTTTGGCTTCCGCCAGGCTTCTCTCGCATGCGTCGGTTGGCCTCCGTCTGGAGCTTTGTGCTTACTATGTCAGAGGTAAGCACCTTAATGTCAAATAACTGTATTTTGATCATTTCCCAGGATGAAGTCTTCGGTAATGACAGGATCATTGCACGGGCTATGTGGAGATCGTCGAGCACTTCGCCGGCCTGGACTATTCGATGTTGGATGTCGAGTATAGCGGCTATGTGGTCAGCCATCGGTGTGCCGTCGACGTATTTCCGTGTGTACAGCTCCTCAAAGAAATAGTGTACATTGATTAGCTGTTGGTTTGTCTGGTGCACTTGTCTCCATGTGTCCCACATGTCTTTTGATGTTTCACAGCTTGTGACGTGCAGCCACTGCGATTCGTCAGTCGCGCTGCGCATCAAGCCTTGCACGGCACTGTCGCGAGTAACCCAGTCGAGGTACTTGCGCAGCTTTGTCCGATAATCCTCAGTTGGTGCAGTTTCCGGTGACAGGTCGGCTGGTTTGGCAGGGCAAGTCTCAATGCCAGTTATGACCAACCATAGGTACTTGGCCTGCAGCACAGATTGCATATGTACAGACCAATTTGCATAGTTTTGCCTGTTCAACTTTGGAAATCTAAAAGTGTCCATTATAGCCGAATCCAGCTGACTGTTGCCGGGTCTCATAATCTTTCAACAGTGCAGGCGCACCAGTGACAAAGCTGGAGTTCACGCGGTAAGAAAGAGAACACGTGTTATTAGTGTAAGATAAGTTGTAAAGTAGACAGAATAACTGACCTGGAGTTCATGCAGTAAGAAAGAGAATGCATGAACTCCTACAGGGACGAATCAACTGTATAAGTACTACTACAGGTAAACTACGGGTCATTGTTCATAAGAAACGAAGGAAGAATAAAGGAGGAAGGGTGGCACAATGATGCGGCACATCATGTGCTGCCGTTCTCTGTAGCGAGCCAAGCTGAGACGAATGGGTAGTGGTGTGATGGCGAAGTGTACTCACTTCGTCAATGCTTCATGCTTCGACAAGACCCCGAAACATACATCTAAGCTCACCAGACAGGACTGGGTGACTGAAATCCTGGAGGGACATGATGGCAGATTCTATGATGAGCTAGGGCTACACAAACATGTCTTCCAGAGACTCTTGGCAGTGCTAGGATGGCTTGCTGGACTTCGTGATACAAAGCATGTGTCAGCTGAAGAGCAACTTGCTGTCTTTCTTCACTTCACACATCGAGGCTTGTCCAACCAAGCCTTGCAGGAGCACTTCCAAAGGAGTGGTGATACTATCACAAAGTGAGCCTGCTTGCCCCCAATCTTTTCATATCTCACTTGCACCTATTGTTGTTAGGATCGATTACATAAGCATCCAAAAAGAGCAGTTGTGGAGAAACTGGGGAGGGTTGTTGGAAGGTCACATGACCTGTGGCTGGGTCAGATTATGTAATCATGTGAGATCACATGACCTGGGGCCTGGGTGCATCACGTGATCTGAGGGTCTGAGTGTGGGAAAGTTGGCAAGTGTATGTATGTTTCTGGGAGTCCATCAATTGTCTGGGCAATGGGTCTGGGACAGGACCAGTTCCTGGTTGCCTGAGGCAACAGCAACTAGTGCAGACATCAGTTGGTGGCCCTCCAGGCACACTTCCTGATCCTGCACTATGTTGCGCAAGTAAAGTCCGGTGCTCTGGACATAAGTCCGAGAGCCCAGAGTTGAGATCAGAGGTCCAGAGACCGCCGGAGAAGGCCAGAGAATAGTCTGGTTGGCACGGGCATGACATGAGCCGTGAGTACTCTACAGGAGACCTGGTCTGGTTAGACACCTGGAACCTGAAAATGGACCGAGGCACTGTCACGTCCATGCTGCTCCCTTCTGGTCTGGACCAGAGGCACTATCTCCGGTCCCGGACTTACTATCTCTGGCCCCTGACTTCCAACCTCCGACCTCCAATCTCTGGACCTGGACCTCTGAACTCCTGCTCTGGTGCCTCAGCATCTGAGGGTACCTGCCCCACATGTGGGGCAGGCACCAAACCCACATCCGGGGATAGTTCCCCAAGAGGCTGTCCCGATCCCAATCCCAATTTCCAATCCCAATCTCCAATTCCCGAACCTGACTTCCCAATGGTCATGAACTGACATCCATGGTTACTCCACCAGCAATGAACTCCAAGCGTGGAAACCAGACAATCCACGCAGTTGCTTGGCTGCATAGTTACCATCCTGACAGTAGCAGCATCTGACTCCAGGATCAGGAAACTGATCCCCATTGTTATTCCATTGTTCCATAGTAAGTCCTGCAATGTATCTCTGGGACATTCTCCATAGCTACCATCAATAATCCAGGTTGCTGGAAATGCCCCAGACTTGTAGTATATATACCTACCTACTTTGTAGAGTATTCTGCAGTCCAGATACCACCCTTGTATACCCACGTACACCCTCCCATATACCCCTGAACTCCCCCACACTTCCACACCTCCATACCTGTAATCCCGTCTGACCCCCCATCTCCCGTCCCTCCATCTATCTCCACACCTCTGTCCTTTCTGCCTGCCACCTTGTAATTTGTATCATGTCTAATCTGACCCTGCCCTCTGTCTCCTATGCCAGTTGCGCTAACTCCTGACCAACTCCCGACTGACTTCCATCTGACACCTGGAATCCATCCCAACAACCTGCACCATCCGTCCGACCTCCGGAACTCCATATCCCTCCTCCTACCTGGCCTGTCTCCTCCACTTAGTCACTTGTTAAACCCGAACTCCATCCGAACTCCGTCTCTACCCTCCCGTCTGTCCCTTGCCTCGAATATGATGAAGTCCATCCCAGACATTATGCCCCATACTGAACCCAAAATCCTGAATCCTGTAACTCCAAAATATGGGACACCCAGGACTCAGTAAGGGCATCATTTCAATACATTTGCCAAAGTCCCACCTGAACCCTGAAGTCTGATTCCAGATGTTCCAGACACCCCAGACCCAAACTCTGAACTCTGACCAGACTTCACCCTGACCCTCCGAGCATGCACGTAACATAAGATCATGGCTAAGATGACCCAAAAACTAACATGAAATTCACCTATTAGATCAGCTTAAAAGGTGAAATGAATTCTACAGGCTGCCAGATGCCACCAGGCTGCTGTTGTGATAGTACTCCTCCAGTAGTGTAGTTACTCGCATCTACTTCCATCTTCCATTTTCCTTCGTCTTGGGGAATCACTAGCACTACATCACTCTGCAGGATATTGATCAGCCGCCTCCAGGCATGGTCTTGCCGGTCAGTCCAGATATATGGTGTGTTGTTGGCTAGTAGTTCGTAAAGCGGTTTGGCTACCATAGCGAATCCCTTGATGAATCGGTGAAAGTAGTTTAGGAGTCCAATTCCTCGCTGGAGTTCATGTTTATTCCTGGGTGTAGGCCAGTCTGCTATGCCTTTGCACTTTTTGGGTGAGTGGTGGATACTCCCTTTTGAGATTAGCAACCCCAAGAATGTAACTTCTGTTTGCTCTAGCTTGCATTTCGATTCCTGGACACATAGGTCATTTTCTTGGAGTACCCTGAAGACCTTGTGCAGTAGGCGTTGATGTTCTTCAAGGGTCTCCATGGCAATAAGGATGTTGTCAATATACACAAATACTTTTCCTGTGGCCAGCAGCATATGCAGAATATAGTTCATTTGGCATTGGAAGACTGACAGGGCATTCATTAACCTGAATTGCATGACTGTAGGCCATACTGTTCCAAACTTCGTGATGATGGCTGCATATTTTTGTGCCCATTTGGCCATGGCCATGTTCCAGTATCCCCATTCTACATCAAGGCTCAAGAGTACTTGGGCCTTTTTTAGGCTCACTGCAGTTTCATCGATCCTTGGCAACAGGTAGATGTCCTTCATGCAGTACGAATTGAGGCATTTGTAGTCGATAATAGGCTGTAATTTATCACCTTCATCCTTGAAGAAGATGGGGCTAACATAATCCGATTCTCCCCATTTCAAGCAACCATTTTCTAGGGTTTCTTCCAGCCAGGCTTTCAGGGCTTCCTATTCTTTCCAGGTGAGCAGGTACACTTTGGAGCATAAGAAGCCCAGGTCATTTTTGAACTTGATTTCATAGTCTATGCCAGGCAAGGATTTGGGTAATTTCTGTGTAGCTTTTCTGGCAAATACTTGGGGGTATAATGTCTTCCAGTCCGGAGCAGCTGTTGTGTTGAGGGCATTCCAGAAGCCGTAACTGTAGTCCACAATGTGGCAGTCCTTTCTGTTGCACCTGTCGAAACAGATGTACTTCTCGGACCATCAGATTCTGGGGTTGTGGTATCGGAGCCAGTCATGTCCTAGGATCGCCGGGTGTCCACTAATTCTTCCTAGTAGAAACTGTTTAATCTCAACATGGCCTCCGATGTTGAGGTGTAAGGTCACTGAGTGCCTGAAGGTTCTGCAGGCATTTGTAGTCCTGTTGATGTTCTTGAAGATTATGGGGGCATCGAGTTTTGTGAGGTTCATTTTCTTATCCAAGGCCCACCCTAGGTCCATCACAGACATGGTGCAACCAGAGTCAATCAGGAGGTTGACGTTATAGGTTTCCTTCATGTCTAGGGTAGTGATGAATCCATGTATGTCAAGTTGGCATTCTCCCCCTTTCCCATATGAGGTTTTGGGGTCAGATTCCCAATGCACATCATCATTATATCCAGGCAGGTTTTTAGGGGTGAGGTCCTTGAGGGTGTGCTTAGCCCTCTCAGCCTCTTTCAGCAAAGGAATCAATGGGATGGTATTCGCAGAAGATTTTACATGTTGGCAACGGCCGGGGACAATATATAAGGATCCTGCACTAGCACTCATGCAGATCCCTCATGAAAATCCTGCTGCTCCTCATTCATCATTGCAGCTGTTGAGGGTCCAGGGCCCAGGGTTTGCAGTCATCTCGCAATCTGCAGCTCATCCTGTAGCTGCACAATTCGGTTCTCCATCTCTTCATAATCATTCTGTGCAGCACTTGTACTTGCGTATGAGGGATTGAATGATGTCAGGGAAGTTGGATGTGAAGCGGGGTATGCCAGCACAGGGTAGGGGGAAAATGGAGGTGGCGTGTAGTAACCGGGGGGGGAACGCATTTCAAATGCGCTACCGGCCCTTGCTTGTTGTCGGGAGGCGGGACGTCGTTGAGGGGGTTCGGGGCACAGCCATGCAGGGTGCCTGACCTGTCTGCAGTTGTAGCAGATCAAAGGGCGGCGGGGCCCTGTGCTTCGGCTGGTGTCCATGGGTGTCCCTTGTCTGGTGCCAGGCAGTGCTGGCCTATTCCACTGGCCAACAGGTGGCGTCTGCTGTTGTTGTTGCTGTTGCAGCTGCCACTGTGCCCATTGTGGTTGCTGTTGTTGCTGCGGTTACCTTTGCTGTGGTTGTTGCTGCGGCTGCATAGGTGTGTCAGGACCCATTCATTTTTCCCATACCCAAACCGACCTTACCAACACTTCTGAACCTCCCGACGACCCTCTACAACCTCGCGAGCCCTCCCACATGCTTTCGGAACCCGCTGTCCTCTTCTGGAAACCTCTCCAACCTCTCCCATACTCACACGACACTCGCGACCACCATGCCATACTCGCGACACCTCCCACTATCTCATTCCACACGCATGCCCCACCCGGACCCACCAATCCTAAGTGTGACACGTCGTTGTGCCTCTTCTTCCACCAGCACATGACTTGCTGTGTGGCACTCCGGCACTACCACTACCAGCGTCAATACAATAACAGTGTTATGGTCATTACCCGTGTTACATGCGTTATCCACATGACTTCCTGCCCAAAGTCACCTGCATCACCAGTGTCACCTGTGTCACTAGCATCACTCACATGACCACTCTTATGACCTCGCGACCTTAACACTCAAATGCGCCACCAATGGTCAGCTGTATTATTACTTCAAATATATGTCCCTTCTTCTCCTCAGTCATCTATAATTACATTACTTATGATCCGAGAATCCCCCCATAGTTATAGCAACATATATACTTATTTAACTAGGTTGCAACTCATGACAGGTCATCTTTGCGACCTTACTTATGCATTCCTAACCCCTCGTGACCTTAGTAGAACACACGCCTAGTCACTTTATGACTAAACATACCCCATACTACTATAGTCTCGTCGCCTGGCAACCTCTGTACTTTTCCTTTTCCGTTTTACTTCTTGTACGCACATATATAAAGTCTCGCATGTACTTATGGTACAGTAGACTTGATATTGATGCACATTGGTTTAAGCTTGAGGCTATTATGCCCTTAGAGCTTGGAACCATCACAATTGATAGGTCTTGTCTCATTTGGTGACCCAACAACACCAAGACCACTCTGCTTCTTCCTAACCTCATCCTCTGCACTCGTACAAACTCACGCACCTAAGTATTCTCTTCCCTTCGTCTTGGTACTGATCTCCTCGAACCCCACAGGTTCACCCGTCAGTTGGCAAAGTCATCGCCCTCACCGACATACTTCTCAACACTGTCGCAACCACTCGTGACCCTTCCAACATTGTCTTTTTCCTTCTTGCGCTTCGTCGGTTGACTTCACAACCTTCTCAGCATTATCTGTTTCTTCCACATCATCAAACTCCTTTCTTACATTTCGTCGGTCAACCCGCAACCTTCTCGACAACATCTCCTCCCTCTCAATTCGTCTTTTTCCCTTTCTATACTTTGTCTATTGACTTCGCAACCTTCTTAGCGATGTCTCCCACCTTACTACTTGTCCATTTCCATTCTCACATCATCCCAGATGTTTCCGCAACCTTCCAGGACTGAACATTCTTGACTGTGTTCAACAGTTGATTGGTATTAGCAAATTTCCAGGATTGGTCACCAACAAGTCAATCTCCGGCATTACTATCAAGACAGGACAGGCTCTAACAAGGTGCTGGTCCCCACTGGCCAGGCCCTTCCCATATGACTTGTGGTTGCCATTGCGGCGAGTGCCAAAAACGGTTCTGCGGAGGCACCGGCTGTCTCGGTGCGTTCCAAGCAGGTCGGGGTCCTGTATGTGCTCGCATTTCTCTTTGCACCACCATGTGCAGCTGGTGTTGTCGATCCAGGCATATAGCGAGAACGCGGAAGGCTTGGTAGTTGGGGGGCTGGTCAGCACAGGTGAGGATCTTCTCCATTAGTTTAGGGTGAACAGCCCTCATCAACAGGGCATGTATCACATTCCAGTGTGTGTCTTCCTCGTAGCCAGCTCAGCTCATTAGTGTTTCGAATCTCTGGAAAAATTGGGAAGCATCCATTTGCACTTGCTTGAAGCCATTGAGCTCGTGCACGGCTAGCGCTTGGTCTTCAATGGGAGAGAACGCCTCTCTCATTCTCACTTCAAACATGGCCCAGATAACATCCTCTCCTCCTTCTTCTAGTAGTATGTTGGTGGCCTGGTTGGCCCATTCGGCAGCATAGTCTTCAACCATGTGGCTCAAGGTGAAGACTACTTTGTGGAAATCAGTCAGGTACTTCACAGCATTTATTTGGAATTCAAGTCGTAGGCTTCTTAGGAAGGTTTGAAATTCCTCCCTTTTTCCAGAGTAATTGGCAATCTTCAAGTTTAGTGCTGCAGGTGCAGTGGGGGTGGGGGCAGTGTCAGCCATATTGTTCAGTCAAGGTCTTCAAGGTAAACACGAGGGGGGCTTTGGAAAATGTCTACTCAAAAGCAGTGCTGGAGTCCCACGAACATAAGGTCTGTTTGCGCTTCGATAGTTCGGTGGGTCAGTGGTGTCTCATCAGTTTGGGTTCCAATGGACAGAGGGGTGGGTTCTTCTAGTTCTTCTAGGGCACTTTGGTAATTGCTCTCTTCTTTGTAGAGGTTCTCTTCTTCAGCTAGGAAGTCCTGGGTCTCCTGTAGGTATGCCTCTTCTGCAGCAGCTTCGGTCAGCAAGGCCAGTAATCAGTTTCGGAAGGTTCGCCACTCAGGCAGGTGTGTGATCGATAGTGGGTTGTTCATGCTCGGATCTCTCAGTATGCAGATTCTTCGGGTGGCAAAATGGTAGTGTGGCGCTACTTGCGCGGCTTTGGATTGTCTCAGATATAAGAACTGCTTGTAGGTTCTTGCTTGCAGTGTATTCGGCAGGGTCAGCTGTTCAAAGTTGGTTTCTTGGTCTAATCCTTGGAGGGCTCTGTGCCTTTCACTCCATTTGTACACTGTCCGGAAGCATGCCAGTTTGTGTTCTCTAGATACGCAAGCCTTGCTTCAGCTTGGGCAGGGGTGAGGTGCCTAGGTCTGTAAGGAGGTAGGCAGGGGGAGAGGTTGTTACTTGTCAACAACTGTCAGTCTGACTCCTGGGTATTCGAGGGACTTGGGTGGAAGTCAGCCGAATGGGAGCAGAGGGAGAATGTGATAGAGAGTAACAACCTAAGGGAGGTTGTTACAAATACAACTACTTATATAGTACAAGGAGATGAGTCATAGTGGGGCGTGGGGAAAACATGTTGTACATGTGGGGGAAGCAAGGCCTGGTATGAGTCATACGTGACAGAGAGAAGGGGAGACAGCATGTGATGTGTGATGAGTTGGAGGGAGGGGTGTCTGCATGGTGTGAAGGGAAAAAGGAAGAGGGGTGTGATGTGTGACAGGGTAAGAGGGGGGGTCATGTGGTGGAAGTCTTACACCAATCAACTGTTGAGCACAGTCAAGAATGCTCAGTCCCAGAAGGTCGCGAAGATGTCTGAAAGGGTGTAAGAATGGAAATAGACAGTAGAGAGAAGGGAGACATTGCTGGAAAGGTCATGAAGTCAGTAGACAAGGTGTAAAGAGGAAAAAGACGAGTTGAGAGAGGGGAGATGTCATTGAGAAGGTTGTGAGGTTGACCGATGAAGTGTAAAAAGAGAAATAGATGAGGTGGGAGAAATAGGGACAAAGTGGGAGAAATGTTGGTGAAGGCAATAATTTTGCCAACTGATGAAAGAACCTACAGGGTTTAAAGAATCAGTACCAAGACAAAAATAAAGAGAATACTTAGGTGCACAAGTTTATATGAGTGTGGAGGACAAATTTAGAAAGAGAGCAGCATAGTCTTGGTGTTGTTGGGTCACCAAGTGAGACTAGACCTATCAATCATGGTGGTCCCAAGCTCAAAGGGCATACTAGCCTCAAGCTTAAACCATAGTGCATCAATATCAAGTCTAGCATACCATAAGTACATGTGAGACTTTATATACATGTGTACAGGAAGTATAACAGAAAAAGAAAAGTACAGAGGTCACCAGGCAATGAGACTATAGTAGTACAGGGTATAACTAGTCAAGGAGTGACCATGCATGTGTTCTACTAAGGTTGCGAGGGGTTAAAGATGCATAGGTAAGGTTGCAAAGATGACCTGTCACAGGTTGTGACCTAGTTGAATAATCATATACATAACTATAGCTATGGGGGGATCTTTGGATCATATCTAACATAGTTATAGGTTACTGGGGACAAGAAGGGGAGCATAATTTGAAAAGTACAGTGACTCACAAAACTGTTCAAATGTTTTGCACTTTTGAAATGATTCACTTATACCTTTCCAGGTAAAATAGCTAAAGTTCTGAGGATATTTGCGAGGATAGCCATGCCTCTTTGCTACAACTTTGCTTTATATTGTAAAGCACAATTCCTATTTTTGGTAATGTTATGACATCATTTTCTTTGTCATGTCATTTGAACAGTTTTGTTGCTGACAATTTTATCAGTCAAATGTGTAAGTATTAGTGTTCAACATGGCCTTTTTTCCCTTCAGCACACCCCCAATCCTTCTAGGCATACTTTCAATCAATCCCTGACAAATAGAAGCAGGTATCTTGTTCCACTCCTCTTCCACCCTTCCCACAACTGTAACACTCCTCCTGGTGCCTTTTCATAGTCTCCAAGCCTCCTCCTAAGATGACTCCACAGATGCTCAATGGGATTGAGGTCTGGAGATTGAGTAGGCTATATGAGGGCCTTAAAATCATGGTCTTTTAGCCAATCTTTGGCCTGGTGGCTCTGGTGCTTGAGGTCCCCATCATGTTGCAATATGATGTCTTCAGGGATCTTGTCATACTGTTGGAGGCTGGCCTGAAGTTTGGCAGTGTAAAGGTGCTTATCCATCCTCCCATCAATCTTGCAGGCATATCCCACCCCCTCCAACATCACACATCCCCATACTATCACAGAACCACCTCCAAATGTTCTTGTTCCCTCCACCAACCTGTCACCACCATATTTTCACCCTGCTTCTGCCTCACCCATCTTTTCCCATTGGATCCCAGCCTATTGATCTTAGTCTCATCTGACCAGACAACCCTCTTCCAGTCCTCTACAGTCCAATCTTTATGTGCCATAGCAAAGTCCATCCCCTCTTTTTTATGTCTACTACTAAGTAAGGGCAATTTCTTCTTAGTTACAGCCTTTGGACCTACAGTCCTTAGACACCTTCTAACAGTGTGTGCAGAAATAGGCTGGTTAGTAATTACCAAAGGTCCTGGCAATCTGCACAGTATTTTCTGGCCTTGCCAGAGCTGATCAAACAAAATGCAATATGATGGGGACCTCAAGCACCAGAGCCACCAGGCCAAAGATTGGCTCAAAGACCATGATTTTAAGGCCCTCATATAGCCTACCTACTCAATCTCCAGACCTCAATCCCATTGAGCATCTGTGGAGTCATCTTAGGAGGAGGCTTGGAGACTATGAAAAGGCACCAGGAGGAGTGTTACAGTTGTGGGAAGGGTGGAAGAGGAATGGAACAAGATACCTGCTTCTATTTGTCAGGGATTGATTGAAAGTATGCCTAGAAGGATTGGGGGTGTGCTGAAGGCAAAAAAAGCCATGTTGAACACTAATACTTACACATTTGACTGATAAAATTGTCAGCAACAAAACTGTTCAAATGACATGATGAAGAAGATGATGTCATAACATTACCAAATATGGGAATTGTACTTTATAATATAGAGCAGAGTTGTAGCCAAGAGGCATGGCTATCCTCACAAATATCCTCAGAATTTTAGCTATTTTACTTGGAAAGGTATAAGTGAATCATTTCAAAAGTGCAAAACATTTGAACAGTTTTATAAGTCACTGTATATGCATCTGACTGTCAGTGGCACGTTTGAGCATTAAGGTTGTGAGGTCATAAGAGTGGTCACATGGGTGACGCAGGTGATGCAGGTGACTTTGGGTGGGAAGTCATGTGGGTAATGCTGGTAATGCAGGTAATGGCCGTAATGCTGTTATTGTATTGGTGCTGGTAGCAGTATGCCAGGGATGCCATGCGGCAAGTCATGTGCTGGTGGAAGAAGACATGCAATGGCATGTCGCATGTGGAATTGGTGGGTCTGGGTGGAGTATGCGCATGGGGTGAGGTAGTAGGAAATGTCATGAGTATGGCATGGTGGTCATGAATGTCATGTGAGCGTGGGGGAGGTTGGAGCTTCTGGAAGGGGACAGCAGGTTTTGGAAGTGTGTAGAGGGGCTCGCGAGGTGGTAGAGGGCTGTTGGGAGGGTTGTAGGTGTCAGTAGAGTTGGCTTGGGTAGGGGAAAAATGAATGGGTCCTAACATTACCCCCCCTTCAAACCTTGAGCCCTGCAAGAGTGGAGGTCATGTGATGATTAGTCAGCACAATGTTTTGTTGATCAGGTCACAACACCTGAAATTTTTCTCTAAGTCCAACCACCTTGGTCCCATCTGGCATACTCAAACATCAAGAAACTGAACTTGAGCACAAACTGTGCATCTATGATGAAACGGAGCCAATTGTGAACCGGAATGTCCTGGAGGACACTTTGGCTTGACAGGTCGTGGAACAGGCGCAATGTGTGCGCCTTTGGGCGGAGGCCACGGGCCCCAGCAAGACATGGGGCAATGTTGTGGGCCCTAGTGTGACGAGGGGCAAAGTTGTGGGTTCGAGTCAGGCAACTGACAAAATTGTGGGTTCCAGCAAAATGGAGGGTGAAGTCGTGGGCACAGTGGATTTATCTCCCACAGAATTCCTGAGGTCATGGAAGAAAATTGGGTCAGCGAGGGAGAACAAGGAGTGGAACAAGAGGGAGCAAGAGGTGCATAATAATAGTTCTTGTTCCCACTTGTTTTTCTGATTGTTGAGTCATAGGACTGCAACAATTGCATTGTGAAGGGTCAGCAGTGTGAGTGCAGCACTGCTGGCAAATGTTGTCAATGTGCTGAAGACCACAGAAAATGCTTGTGGGTTCAAGAGTTCTGTTGATGGCATGTGAAAAACGAATATGGGTGGGATGAGCAGATTGATGAGGCACTGAAGTGCGCCAAAGGATTGGAAATGGTGGGCACAATGACACCCAAAGTCATGAACCAAGTGGGGGGAAAGCTTCCCACTCTACCAGTTCCAGGGACCCCAACATGAGCAGGACACAGAAAACGGGCAAGGACATGGTCACAGTCACTGATGCCTGGTCCATCAACAAGGAGGCAAGTTGTGAAGCCGGCATCCTCAAGGGAGTTGGTGGAGGAGGGAGGGAAGGTTGCAGGGAGTTTGGTCCCAAGAGGCGACCTCAAGAGGGAGCTAGCAACACTGTTACGACCCCATCCGCTTGCATAAGCACGACCCCCGCTCCGGACTCCGATCCGCTCCGCTGTAACTCCGTGCGCTCCGCTCCGCACCTTCATTGGACTTCACTCCGCCGGCCTTCGGACCATTCGGACTTCATTCCAGAACCTTCTCCCTCCATCCCCTCGTTCTGTTTACCATTGAGAGGATACCCTTGACCCATGGGAGTTGCTTTTTGTTGTTGTTTCTTTGTTCCATGAAAATTGCACAGGCACAAGTGGTGAAACTCTCCTAGTAATTTGATAAGTACATTGTTTCACATTACTCCTATACTCTGTCCTTGCAGTATAAGTTTCCACCTGTATCTCCCTGCTCCTCAGTTCGAATATAACGTCTCTTGATTCCAAAAACATCTCTGAGCTTTCGTCCTCATCGTCCTTGACATTCTCCACATCATCTGACCAACTCCGACCCACTCCAATGGACTCCGATCACTTCGGAGTTTGACTTACATTCTGATTTTCTCTTAGGTATTGTTCTTGTTTGATAAATAGGGACAAGTATATACGTGGTGGCACAACACATACATTGAGGCCGCAGTCCCCTAAGTCTCCTTCCTCTTGTTTACTTCTCTGTTTCACCGATATCGGACTCCGACCGGACTCCGATAGAACATCTCCGCTCTGCTAACCCCTTCACCGCTAACCTTGTTAGGACCTTGACAGTATATTTGAACTTCAAACCTCGTATATACAAACTTAACAATGCCTACTACATGTTCCGGTGCTCGACTTCCACCTCCTGTTGCCGACGACGTCGACATTCCAGAACCGGCCGACAATACTCTGACCCCGAGTGTGTCCAGACCTCCGGACCACGACGAAGAGTCAGATCCCTCGGTCACTGACGACGACGACAAGCTAAATGAACCTCCGACATCTCGAGCCGAACGCGAACTAACTCCGGCGCGTCTCCTTCAGAAGATCATTGATGCCAACAAGCACCCGGAGATGGTTAAACCACAAGACCCCGATACCTTCGATGGCTCGGACGCTAAGAAGTTGAAAAGCTTCTTGGTCCAATGCCAATTGAACTTCCTTGATCGCCCTAGAGCGTTCAAATCCGATTCTCATAAGGTATGCTATGTCCTTTCCTTTCTCCAGGGCTTCGCCCTGGAATGGTTTGAACCAATGATCCTGGATGGCAAAGGCCATCCAGTCCTTTCAAACTATAAGATGTTCGTTGCTCAACTTACACAGAACTTTGGTCCTTACGACGCGATCTGTGAGGCGGAGTTCGAACTCGAACGCCTCCGGATGCGCGAGGACCAGAAGTTGACGAAATATACCATTTCGTTCAACAGATTCATGTCCATTGTCCATTGGGATGAATATGCGTTGCAGCGGCAGTTCTACAAAGGACTTGCCAGCCGCATCAAGGACGAACTGGCCCGCGTTAACCGTGTGGACATGCTCTGCGGACTCCCCCGAACACTTCCGGCGCTAATAACAAGCCCGAGAAACCATCGGAAAAGCGTCCGGTGAACTCTGGTTCGACTTCTGGAAACTCCATTCCAAAGGCCGCTGAGGGCTCCGCTAACTCCGGTAGCCCCAGCGACACAAAGAAAGCTCATCTGGGTCAGGATGGAAAACTGACTCCAGAGGAACGCCAACGGCGTTTCGATAATAATCTGTGCCTATTCTGTGGAATAGCAGGCCATAAAGCCAATGAGTGTTGTAAGTAGACCTCGTGGGCCAGTGCCAGTGCTGCACGAATCACCTCCGATGGAGATGACTCCGTGCCAAAAAAAGATTGAGCAGCCCAGAGAGCACAGTACAACTCTCCGGCTGCTCTGACTCCGATCGTACTAAACCTATACCCGACACCCTTTCCTTTCATCGTTCTCTTTCCCTTCTTGCCTCCTCTCCTTCTATTTCTTCTCCGTTCAAAGCAATGATAGACTCTGGCGCTGAACTTTGTTTCATTGACGCCAAATTTGCTTCTCGTTTCCGTCTTCCGAAAACCCCAGTGACCCCTCGGGAGGTCGTTTTTATTAACGGGACCACCTCCATATGGGTTACCAAAGCGGTCTGGTTATCCATTCGGCTCTCCACCATGGATCCGACCAACGTCTTGTTTGTAGTTACCGATCTTGATCCCTCTAGTGATGTGATCTTGGGAATGAATTGGCTGTTCCAAAACAACCCGCTGGTTGACTGGACTACTGGCCAGATAAAACCCAGACCATCTACGAATGAGAAAAAATCTCCAAAATCTGATCCGGAGGGTGCACTGGCCAGCACTCTCCATTCTGTCCCTCTGTCTGTCTCCGCTCCATGCGCTCCAGTTCAAATGTCGTCTGCAGCGACTCCGAACCAAGCCCGGACTCCGTCTCCATCTCTGCTTCTGTCTCCATCTTTGACTCCATCTCTGACCTTTCCGCCTACTCCATCTCTCCAGGAGACACCCAAGGTTTCCTTTGTGAATGCTGCTGCATTCGCCACGGCTTGTGGACTTTGCAGGTCCCAAGTCTTTGGCATGACGTTGTCGAGCGAGTCCGCGTGCGCAGCCTCCGCTTCGTTCAACGCTCCTGACACCACCCCCCAGGATCTCCTCTCCGTTCCGGAGGAGTACAGGGACTTTCCAGATCTCTTCAGTAAAAAGAAGGCAGACACCCTTGCTCCGCATCAACCGTATGATCTAAAAATCGACCTGCTGGATGGCCAATCCCCTCCACCAGGTGCAGTCTATTCTCTGTCACAGTCCGAACTCAGCGAACTCCGCAAGTTTCTGGACGAACACCTCCACATCGGATTTATCCGTCCGAGCCGTTCTCTGCACGGAGCACCTGTGCTCTTTGTCCGGAAGAAGAACAGAATGCTCTGATTATGCGTTGATTTCCGTGGTCTCAATAAATTGACCAAAAAAGACCGTTATCCGCTCCCACTGACTAAAGATCTTCTTGACGTTCCAGGAAAAGCCCGAATCTATACAAAACTCGACCTCTGACATGCATATCACCTGGTCCGTATCGCTGAGGGTGACGAATGGAAGACCGCATTCTGCACCCGACACAGATCCTTTGAATGGTGTGTGATGCCTTTCGGGCTCACAAACGCGCCTGCCACATTCCAACACTTTATGAACGACATATTCTCCGACCTTCTTGACACGTTCATGGTTGTCTACCTCGACAACATCCTCATTTACTCCGAGGATCCAAAACAACACGTTGAGCATGTCCGAGAGATACTCCGAAGGCTCCGGGAGCATGGTCCCTTCCTGAACCCGGCTAAGAGTGAATTTCACGCTGAAACCATGGAGTATCTCGGATTTGTTTTATCTCCATCCGGACTTTCTATGGACATGGCTAAAGTGAAAACTATACAGGACTGGCCGACTCCGCGGAAGGTCAAGGATGTCCAGTCCTTCCTCGGGTTCGCCAATTTCTACCACCGCTTCGTCCATGGCTATTCCGAGATCGTCGCTCCGATGAACTGCTTGACGCATAAAAACATCGAGTGGCAATGGTCCACCGATTGCCAGTCCACGTTTGACTATCTAAAAACTGCATTCTCCACGGCTCCGATCCTCTCGCACTTCATTCCTGGAGCTCCGCTGATAGTCGAAACGGACGCCTCGGACTACGCTGTCACCACGATACTTTCTACAGTCGCCTCCAATGGTGAAGTCCATCCTATCGCTTTTCATTCCTGCACCCTAGGCGTCTCCGAACTGAACTATGACACCCACGATAAGAAACTCCTTGCTATATTTGAGGCGTTTACCGCTTGGAGACACTATCTTGAAGGTTCTGAAATTCCGGTCGATGTTGTTACCGACCACAAGAACCTAGAGTACTTCTCCACGGTCCGCTTGCTCACCCGGCGTCAAGCCAGGTGGTCGGAGTTCCTCTCCCAGTTCAATTTCGTGATCCGATTCCGCCCCGGGCACCTCGGAATGAAACCCGATGCATTGACTAGACGTTGGGACGTCTATCCCAAAGAGGGGGATAGCGACTATGCCCGCGTCAATCCGCAAAACCTCCAACTGATGTTCTCCAGTGAACAATTGATATCGTCTCTCTGAGCTTCGTCACTTTACGTACCCGCACTCTGTGCATCATTTGTGATTGACAATCATCAACTCTGAGAGGACATCCGGTCTGAACTCCTGCTCGATCCTAGAAGACCTCCGCTCGAACTCTGCGGACCCTAAGTGGTCCATGGACGACAACAGACTTCTCCGTGAGCACGGACGGATCTATGTACCGGACGTCAATGACCTCCAACTCCGCGTTTTACGTGCAAGACATGATCACCCACTCGCCGGACATTTCGGTAGGACCAAGACTACAGCCTTGGTCTTCAGGGATTATACCTGGCCGAAACTCCGAGGATTCACATCGGACTTTTGCAAATCTTGCACAACTTGTGGTAGGGCGAAAGCCCCTCGGCATAAGCCATATGGAACGCTCAAGCAGCTGCCCATACCCGAGAAACCGTGGAATTCCATTTCAATGGATTTCATCGAGCAACTCCCTGAGAGCTCCGGTTTTACCACAATATTGGTGGTTGTTGATAGGTTTACGAAGCAGGGGATCTTCATCCCGACGACTGACGAAGTGAACTCCACAGAGTTGGCCTGTCTATTCGTATTCCACATCTTCTCGAAACATGGAGTTCCATCACATGTCACCTCTGATCGTGGCTCCGAGTTTGTTTCCCGTTTTTTTCGCTCATTGGGTAAAGTCCTGGACATGACTTTACACTTCACCTCCGGATATCATCTGGAGGGTGACGGACAGATGGAGCGGACTAACCAGACGTTGGAACAGTACCTCCGTTGTTACTGCAATTACCAGCAGGACAACTGGTCGCAGCTTCTGCCCCTTGCCAAGTTTGCCTACAACAATGCCCCGAGTGCCACCACTGGGGTTTCTCCGTTCTTCACAAACAAGGGTTATCATCCAAATATCTCGGTATTCCCCGAACGCGAAGTAACTTCAGTCCGTGCCTGAGAGCTCACTGTAGACTTGGATCAGCTGCACCAAGAACTCCGTAACCAAATCGCCGAAGCGCAGAGTCGCTATCAGGGTCCAGCGGACAAACATTGGACTCCGGCACCGGAGTTTAAGGTCGGAAACCGAGTATACGTTAAGGCGAAGTTTTTCCGTACGACCAGACCCTCCAAAAAACTCTCCTACAAGTTCCTCGGACCTTTCGAAATCATCGGAGAGGCTGGTTCGCACTCCTTCGTACTCTGACTCCCTGAGGCCATGCGAGCCGTCCACCCTGTCTTCCACATTTCCATGCTGGAGCCAGTAACTCCGAATACAATTCTGAATCGTACCATCACCCCGCCTCCTCCGGTAGAGATTGATGGAGACTTAGAGCACGAAATCTCCAAAGTGCTCGACTCCAAGATTGACAAACGCCGCACCTGCAAACTCCTATACCTGGTGTGGTGGTCCGGATACGAAGGAACCGATGAGGAAACATCCTGGCTTCCCGCTATGGAACTTGTTCATGCCTCCGAGGCCGTTTTGGATTTCCACCAAGCTTATCCGAACAAGCCTGGACCTCTCAATACCCTCTAGACCCTTCTCCGTTCACTCCGATACCCCGAAATTTCTCTTATGCTTCTACTTACGTACATTTTCCGTTCTATACTACTCCACCTCTCACTTCTCTGTCTTCTCCGAAACAAAACAAAAAAAAAAACAAAAAAAAATCCGTATTTCTGTCTCTCTGTCTCTCCGTCTCCCTCTCCGTTCCTTTCTCCGAAAACTCCGAACTTTTTATTTTTTCTCCCAAGTCCATCTCTGAATCTCTCTTCATCTTCTCCGTCTTGTCTTACTTATTTTCTTTCATTCCGCTTACTTCACTCAAGTTCAAAGATAAAAAACAAGAAATTTATGAATAAATAAATAAATAAAAGAAACAATAATAGTGTAGATAATTTTTTTATTTTTTAGGCAGAGGGGGGCGAGCCGGGCGACGCTTGTAAAACTCCCTCGGGCTCCTTAAGCCCGGACTCCACTCCAACTTCTCCCTCCTCCGCTTCCGCTTTTTTCTCCGCCTCCGCTTCTTTCTCCACCTCCACTTCTCTCTCCGCTCCCGCTTCCTCCGCCTCCTTCTTCTCCGCCTCCGTCTCCACCCCCTTTTCCGAACCCGCCACCTCTACCACCATCTTCTCCGCCTCCTCCTTCTCCTCCCCCGCTCCCCGCTTCCCCATCAGAAATTCCCGGAGGATCTTCCGATCCTCCGCCGCCGCCTTCCACTCTGCCCTCATCTCCTTCCGCTCCGCCCTCGCCTCCTTCCGCCACTCCTCCAACTCGAACACCCCGCGGACCACCAACTCATAGATGGTCCTCACCACCCCGGTCCGCTCCGCCTCCGCTCTGTCCACGTCTGCCCGCAGCGCCCGCACCTCCTTCACCTCCTCCTCTGACTCCACCACGGTCTTCTTCGACCGTGCGGAGCGGAATTTCTTCCGCTCTGGCCCCTCCACCTCTCCGCCCCCGCACCGCTGTTTTGCCGCCGCACACGCGACACACGCGGTGCCCCGCCCTCCGCTCGGCCACACACACCCCATCCCGAGCCGGACACATCGCGCGCAGTCCGCGCACTCCATGTCCGACTCCATGGCCGGCGTCCGCTTCCTCCCCGTCCCCTGCGCCTTCGCGATTTCCTCCACCCTCCGCTTCACCTCCACCGCCCTCGCCCTCTCCATCTCCTCCCGCCGCACCTTGTCTGCGGCCTCCCTCTTCTTCCATTCCTCCTCCTCCTGCGCCTTGATCTGGCGCATGAGGACTGTGATCTCGGGGTCCTCGTCCTCCACGCGCAACTGCGCGGGGACGGCGACCACGGGGCGTGGTTGAGGGCGAGGAGGCCGGCTGGGCCCCGCTCCGGGTGTGCTCGGGTTGTGCGACATTGAGGTTTTTAAGGAAAAAAAGTGGAGATTGCCCATGCTAGGGGCTAGTGATGATGGTAGCAGGTTAAAGAAGAGAAAAAGTGTTGCACGACACGCGCAGCCTTTTGACCCCCAAAAATTTTCGGACTCCGCTCAAGACGCTGCGAAACTCCGATGCTAACTTGTTATGGAAGCCACGTGTTCACGCGGACTTTGGCCACAGGGTCTCAGGGGTTCGACCCTAAGAGGGGGATACTGTTACAACCCCATCCGCTTGCATAAGCATGACCCCCGCTCCGGACTCCGAGCTCCTTACCAACTCCGATCCGCTCCGCCGTAACTCCGTGTGCTCCGCTCTGCACCTTCATTGGACTTCACTCTGCCAGCCTTCGGACCGTTCGGACTTCATTCCAGAACCTTCTCCCTCCATCCCCTCGTTCTGTTTACCATTGAGAGGATACCCTTGACCCATGGGAGTTGCTTTTTGTTGTTGTTTCTTTGTTCCATGAAAATTGCACAGGCACAAGTGGTGAGACTCTCCTAGTAATTTGATAAGTACATTGTTTCACATTACTCCTATACTCTGTCCTTGCAGTATAAGTTTCCACCTGTATCTCCCTGCTCCTCAGTTCGAATATAACGTCTCTTGATTCCAAAAACATCTCTGAGCTTTCGTCCTCATCGTCCTTGACATTCTCCACATCATCCGACCAACTCCGACCCACTCCGACGGACTCCGATCACTTCGGAGTTTGACTTATGTTCTGATTTTCTCTTAGGTATTGTTCTTGTTTGATAAATAGGGACAAGTATATACATGGTGGCACAACACATACGTTGAGGCTGCAGTCCCCTAAGTCTCCTTCCTCTTGTTTACTTGTCCGTTTCACTGATATCGGACTCCGACCAGACTCCGATAGAACATCTCCGCTCCGCTCCGCTAACCCCTTCGCCGCTAACCTTGTTAGGACCTTGACAAACACTCTGGCAACAAGTCATGGAGCCTGTGCAGAAGATAATGTGGGTGGAGAAGTCAAACAGGGAGGTGGAGCTGGAGGCAGAGTTGGCAACAGTGAGGAGCAAATTGGAGGAATTCAAAAAGAATTTTGAAATCCTCCAGAAGGATTGGTGGAGTAAGTAATTGCTTTTGTGCCATCGCATCACCAATTAAGTTTTCATACCATCCAGGCCAAGAGGCAAAATTGAAGGAGGTGCACCAAGATTTGGAGGTAGTGAGGGGTGGACAGTCGTGAAGGAGTGGAAAAGGTAAGTTCCAGTATTTTCCTAGTATTCCACAACTTTACCAAAGTCACAAGTCTGTAGGAAAGGGCAGGGAGGTCAAGGAAGTGGGGGTAAACTCAACAAAGGCATCCGCATCCAGTGGGGTGGATGTGAAGGTCGCAGAGTTGATGGCGTGGAAGGAGGAGGTGGAGGGAGATCTCGAGGCTCTCCATGGGGAATGGCAAGGTAAGTTTTATTCATTTTTTATGTATTAGAACAAGAGGTCAATCTCCAGGGGGTGCGACGCGAGTTGGAAGGGGCTCCTGAGTCGCTTCCTCATTAAACTCTTTGTGCGGGTCATTCATATCCTCCTTGACCTCTTTCACAACTTCGTAAGTAGTTGGATGTTTTGCTGATGTTTGGGTATGGTTAGTGGGGTGCTGGTAGGGGTAACCATATTGGGTGTGGTGCCAGGTCTCATTATCTTTAGAGAATAGACTTAAACAGACCAGCCAACATGCTAAAGAGATAACTCAGTATTTTTCAATGCTGATTTACTAGACACTGCAGATACCTAAAGAGTTAATGCATCTGGTAATTGTAAGTAAATGACCAATGTAGACATATGAAAAGTTTGCAACTCACAACTGTTAGGGATGGGAGTAATCCCATAGTCAGAGTGCAGAGTATCTGGTGCATAGCCTACAATCATTCACCATTGTGGCTAGTAGTTAATGGAACCTCTTGGAGCACAGTTCTATGTTCTATGATAAGTGCCTTGAGAGAAGCACTAGGAATGGTGTCCCATTGACTAGGCATATTACCTGCCATACTTCTCTGTATTACCTACAAGAATCACTCATGTGTTACCAGTATGATTTGGTGGTTCTAGGTAAACTCTGATGAATCTCATTGACAGAACAATCCCCACATTCTTATTATGAACATGCCAGTGTTACATGTAGCTATGTAAACCTTATTGCATGATTGCATAGGCATATAAAGGATATATCGTAAGGATGTCATGTTTATACTTTCAGGGTTTCAGTATGTATGCCCCTCAAAGTAGAGACATTGCATGTAGCATTCTTATAGTCAAGTCATTATATCCACCTATGAGACTGTTCTATTGTACTATGTAGCATATAGGTGTATGCCTGCATTTATTGTCTACATGCCTACAAAGTTTCATGGGAAAGCAATAGGAACTGGCTGAGATATTTACAAGAGGAATTATTGTAAATATTGCACCAAAAATGCGAACTGTTATAGCATGCCAAGTTCCTATTCAACTATTCTGCATATAGTATCAAACTATAGTTATATTTTATCTTTACCTATGTGCAAAGTTTCATGAGGATTGGTTGAGAACTCATGGAGTTATTCACAGTTTGGTAAAACTTGTTGACAGTCAAAGTGCTGTACCTGGCTAGTTGGGACAGTCATCCAGAGTCTTGGTCATCCATCTGTCCTAAAGGGGGATGAATTTCACAGGGAGACCATATCTAGAAATTATTACTTAAGCAGGAGTGCTTAGATAATTGTTTATCCCTGTTATACAGTTGCGGACAAGCAAAGTCATCTACTTTTATTGTGAACAAACTAATTTTTTTCACAGAAAACTGAGTTCAGATTTGAACTCAGCAGGTCTGAAAACATCTAAAAACACCTTCATTTGAATTTTCCCATGATGTTTTAGGGTGGCCAAATTTTTGGGCCATTTTGATGGCATTTTCTCGATTAGACCTCACAAAAATGGCAATAGGTCAGGACCCTTTACTTGATTAGGCAACATTTTCTCACAGATTTATGGCTCTATTTTTGAAGGTGTCACTAAACTGATTGCAGATTTGAACTCAGCTAATGAAATGGAGTTGATTGGCATATTTTATGTAATTTTTGCAGCATTTTTGGGGGTTGGCCAAAATTTTGGGGGTATCACCCTCAGGAACAGGACAACAATGACAGATATGGAAAATCAGCTTGTGCCAATTGATAGAGCAGTCAATGAAACACTCATTTCTGTAATAAAATTTGTGCCTGGGACTTTTGCTTTTCTGGGAAAATTCACCTAAAATAGTGGATGATTTTGGTTGATTTTGGTTGTCTGCAACTGTATCCCAAGGGCAAAGCCCTCTAGAGCCAAAATACCTTTTAGGGATGCAGAGAGCAAGCCAGAGCGACAAAATTGCCTAATTAGGAAGGTTTAAGCGGAGTTTGAACTTTAAAATCAAACCTTCGGTTTTGAAGACTCTTTCCAGACTGACTCAGAGGCCCACACACTGATTGGGAATACCTAGTAATAGTTTAACTGTATCAGGCCAATGCACAGCCTCCTCTGAGTCACTCCAGCACAGTCTAGACTGTTTTGGATAAACCCAAATAGGGGAAATGACTCCATCTGACTCATTCTGACTCATTCTCTCAAAAACTCGAACTGGGAAGGAGATAAAAATAGTAAATACATATATGGCAAGAATACATGCCTTATGCGATTATTTGAGTATTTTAATATGATTTTATATGCATTATTTGTCCATGTATCTCGAAATTACTGTATTTAGTAGATAGCTTGAAAAAAATATAAATAGGGCACTGAAAGACATGTTCAGCAGCACCTACTTGACCCCAGAAACTGCCTGATCACCTTAGTCAGCTGAAGCTAAGAGCCAGCACCACTCCTAAAGGAGTAATTAATATATTTGTCCAACTGATGTGTAAATACCAGTATGGACAAATAGCTGATTATCTCATCAATGCCTTAGGCTGGTGCGATGATTTTATTATGTAAGCGTAGCCAGGCTATAGGACTAATGACCAAGTGTCTAGTCATGCCGAAAGCTTATGTAATGCATGTGCTACGAATATTTTTGTGCTTAGGTAATTTTACTGTGCTGTCACTGATGTCTTACTTTGTATTACAGGTATTAGATATAAATGTTTTATATCTAAGGAAGGAATAGGAATTGGGTCAAGGTATAAGAGAGTGAAATGGAGATAGGATATAGAGGGTATCAGAGGATTAATGCTGGAGGGATGTCCTGTCCCACTGGTCAGATATGAATATTGTCATAGTACATTATTCATATGAATAGACTTAAGTATTTAATATCTCATTATTGGTTGGATATTAAGGCAAGGTGTAAGAGGATGAAATAGTCGAGATGACTATGGGAATCCTTTGGTTAATTACCCTTGTTTGAGATATTGATGCTTGAGTCACTATAGAATATTTCTGTTTGCTGCCCACATTAGCAATGCCTTGTAGACAATATTAAGGTTATCTTAGTATCTGTTTACAGGAAGGTGTGCAACCAGAAGCTCAATTGGACATTGAGCTTGCCTAGTAATAATATTTGAGGTTCCTATTAGGGTTAACTTCAGTTTCCCTTACTTAAATATTATTATTCACAGGTAGCAAACCTGGTTCCATAACAACAACTCAATACTGAGGAGTGTAGTGGTCTGATGCACTACAGTAAACAGAGGAATGTTCAAGCTCTGAGCCTCTGACCCAACCTTATAATGAATATGCAACAACTTCCTTTCAATTATGGCATCATCTGTGTCAAGTGAGCATGCCTTCTCATTGGCTTGAATTGTTGCATCTGCTTGTGTGGTGATATTGTTGAAGCACTTCAATTTTTGAAGTGTATGTTTCATCATGGACTCATCTTTCATGGGGAAGAAACAGCTGCTGCAGATAGTCAGAGGATGGCAAAGACTTCACCCACTGGGATGAGCTTGTTGATTTGGGTGAAGGAAATGACACAGACTAGACAGCTAATTATACTCTAGTATTGCATTATGATAATTCCTCCACACAGGCCAGGGCTTGAGCTGAGCCAAGCCCGGGCCGAGCCTGAACCATCATGGAAAGCCTGGCCTGAGTTTTTTGTAAGCCTGAGGCCCCTCACCGAGCCCGAGCTGGGGGGCTTTCAGGCCGGGCCGGGCTTTCACATCTCTAACGACAAAACGGGCTCTTCCTCTTTTCTGAACCCCACCCCCTATGCAACAGGTGCTCGGCACCTGACATGGCTGTCCTATCTGGATCGGATCACGCCCTGGAACTTCCGTAGTCGTCACGCAAACTCGCATCATTGATCATCGTTACTCGGTTGCTGCCACCCACGCCGATATGCTCGCGCCATCCTGGCCCGGCTCATCCGCCCAATTACTTTCATGGGGATACAGAATTGAATTTCAAGCGCACTCAGAGCAGAATTAACCAGGAGGTAAAAATCATGGCACACGGACATCCTTAGACACAGGTAAAATGGAGCTACGTATAACATAGCGCCCGATATGTACATCGTACGAGGCTAGCAGAGAAAAAAATTAAGGGAGTGGTTTGGCCTTGTCACAAAATTTTGTTTTGTCATCTTGGATCCGATGTGCGTAATGGTGAAAGATGAAAAGGAGGTAAAATCATGCGGCGAGCGAGCCAAGAGGCAGCGCGAAAAGTGAATCGCCGCCCAATAGCTCTGAGACACCAGCATAGAATGCGATGAAGGCAGTCACGATGCCGAGGGCACCACCTGTCACGGAAAAATGATAGATCAATGGGTCAGATGGGTCAACAAACTAAAAATACGCGGCACTGACCTGCTTTGTGGGCAGATGCACTTGCCGCAAACTCTCCGATGGCGAGGACGAGGAAGGTAACAGAGAGGAAGCCGAACAAGGCAATGAAAGTGACGTTCTTCCGGAAAGTGGCGAGCCTACAAGCACACGAATCAGTGGAGCGTTCCACAAACGTTCCACAAACACCAGAGAGCAGTACGTACAGGAAGAAGAATGTGACCATGAACCAGGCGATGAGGAAAATGCCGAGAGCAGAGCGCAGTTCAGCTTCCGACTTGTACGCAGCGAGAATTCCAGTTCCAGGAAGGTTCATAGTACCAAAGGACATCCAGAAAGCACCATAGGATGTGAACGCTGGAATAGTAATTAATGAGATTGAACGAAGGACGAGGCTCAGGATGACTCACCGCTGGCACCGAGGACGTTGCCGCGGGGGAATTCCCACATGCCAGCGAGGAGCTGAGCGAGACCACCGCAGAAAAGGGCCATGCCCACAACTGCATTGGCTGTGTGGATGTCACGGACAGAGACATTGTACATGGACAGGATGAAGGTGGTGGATGCAAAGGAGAAAAGACCGCTATGGATATGACCATTAGGGCCTGAAAATTTTATTCAATTCTGGGTCACTTACAGGCAACCTGGGTTTGCAATGTTGACGGTGCGGGGGCGAGGGTGTGTAAGAGGAACGTGCTTCTCAATGTCGGACATTTTTGTGATGAAAGAAAGACTAGAGAGCGAGGAGCGTTGCAAGTGGATACAACCAAGCGAACTGGTGAGAGGGAAAGCTTGAAGTGCCGATGCCAGAACGGTTCGGCCCTCTTTATAGTGGAATATAATTGAGGGGTTTTAACGCGGGGGGGGACATGCATAATGCCGTTGTCGGAAAATTGATTGCCCCAAATAGTCAAGTGAGATCAAATCAAATGTAAATAAAATCAAAATGATGCTCCAAACCAACAAACATTGACCTACAACGACACTTTTTTCGGTCATCTCCTTCGTATTCGCTTTGATAAGAGACCATCGCTGACACTTCAACTCCAACTCTCCGCTTCCGACGCTGATTCGGAAGCAGATGTGTCGGCGCGGCGTCCCGCTTGCGGCAGCACCCTTTCGCCAACTGGGGTCAAGGAAGGACTTCAACGCACAAAAAAAAGCACAGATCGTAGTGAGGCAGTGTGGAGGCATGAAAAATGACAAGCATCAGCCACCTAGGGAAGAAGGCACGATCACCAGTCTTCGCCTAATCGCAGCCTCAATGTCTCCGTACTACCATAACTGTGCTAGCTTCATTTTGCGTTGCAGTCACTAGTAGACGTCTTTCATTAAAATTCCGCAGCGTGAGCTCATTTTTGCGGCGCCCGACACGTTGTGGCTAGTATCCGCTCGACGGAGTCAATGCCAAAGCCATCAGAGTGGCGGAGAAGCGTTCCAAAAAACCTCACATGTCACACAGATTCCGTAAAGATTTCTGAGGTAACTATGGCAACAGCCTGAGTATCCAAAATGTACGACTGACATGTCTTGGGCAGAGACAAAGATGGAAGATCTTTGAGCCCAGTGTCGTGACATAGTACAACAATGTCTCTTGCCCGTACGGAAACAGGTCTCTCGCACTACTAGTTGTAGCCTATGTGTTGGGCGCTGATGTCCCGCAAAACTCGCTTGCTTGATCCCATCATTTCGGCTGCTTTGATGTTTGATTCCGTTCACAGCGGAAACGTGCATTATATAAAAAAAGATAATAGACCTGAACCTGGGAAAAAAAAAAGTCAGTTCCAAATTACGCGATGGTACGACCGAGTCGGAAGGTGCCCAGCAACCGACACGAACGAGTTGCGGTCGCTTCGGCGTGATGACATCTTTCATGTCCTGCAGGAATGAGGGCCAGCCACACTGTTACGATTGCATAAATCCAGCTCCGCCGCTTGGACGGAGCAAGTTTCAGGGAACACATCCAGATCCGACCGACGGTCCGAGCGGCAATGGTCGCTTCTGACGACAATCCAGGAACGCAGCAGGGTCGTCATTTTGTCTTACATGATGCACAATCAAATTGCAATATCCCAGCGACGCCACCATCCACACAACGGACCCAGGAGACAGCTGGGGTCAGTTTTCGAGGCGCTACTGAACCCACCACTCATTGCTGCGAAATTTTGACGATCACGGACTTCACATTCGTATAGCTGCTCTCCAACAAATATATTACTAAGGCCAACGAAGGAAAGACCAGTCAACCACGCACTTTGCCAAGGCATATGCACCACACTCCCGACCTATTCCGCTCTGCTTGAATCCTCCAAAGGGCACCTGCGTGTAAAACGTGTTGGTGCAGTTCACCTACGACCGCCAGGACACAGTACGAGCCAACAGAACATGTGGGATCTGCATTCGAAACCAAGTAGTTGTTTTGTGTTGACAACATGAACGCACCCAGACGGTCCCCGCCCTCAGCCTATGTGCAGTTCGAATAGCCTTACTGATGTCCTTCGAGAAGACGGCGGCAGCCAAGCCATACATCGTGTCGTTCGCCTGCTTGACGACATCTATAACTCGGGCGAGGTAGAACAAATTATAGAGAAAGCCTACGAGCAAGACGCACCCTCTTCGTTCTCAAATCGAATGAGCACACTAACCGGACCAAATATCTCTTCCTTCACAATTTTCATGTCTGGCTTCGTGTCGGTGAAGATAGTGGGCTGGATAAAGTATCCTTCCGAGCCATGCCGCTCGCCGCCGAGATGTATCTTCGCGCCATCCTTCTTGCCAGCCTCGATGTAGTTCATGACGCGCTACCGGGCAACGTCAGCGCCGAGAAGGTGCTACACAAGAGTGTCTAGAAGGCAGGGAAACCTACGTCGTACTGCAACTGAGACACTTGCGGTCCTTGATATGTCTCCTTGTGGAACGGGTCTCCGACTTTGAGAGATTTGGACTTTTGTGTGAACTTTTCGAGGAACGCGTCGTAGATGGAAGACTGGACAAATATACGGGAGCCTGCGCAGCAGCACTGGCCGTGGTTGAAGCTGGCCGATTTATTAATTAGTAACCATGTCGCTTGGTAAAAGTGGAGAGGCACAGCAGCGGGGAGTAGTCAAGGCGCAATGAGACCTGAAAGGACGCACAAGATTCCGTGGGAAGCCCACTCGACGGCCTCGTCGAGATTCGCATCCTCGAAGATGATGTTGGGACTCTTCCCGCCGAGCTCGAGCGTGATGTTCTTGAGATTAGACTTGGCTGCGTTCTCCATCACTCTCCGGCCAACCAGAGTGGACCTAGGGGGACAGTTCGCTTTGAGAACTCCCAAACGGGTGAACAAAGGATCGCACCCAGTGAATGCGATCTTGTCGATTCCTTGATGCTGCGTGATCGCCTCGCCAACCGTGGAACCGTAGCCGACCAACACGTTGACGACGCCAGGTGGGAATCCAGCGCGGACGATGAGTGAGCACATGAAGAGGGCGGTGAGCGGGGTGAGCTCGGATGGCTTGAGCACGATAGTGTTGCCCGTCGCAAGGGCCGGCCCCAGCTTCCAGGCCATCATGAGTACTGCACAAATGATCGATGATTAAGGATCGGAAAGCGAGAGGAAGAC